>JASPKP010005653.1:7500-15514 GCA_030674155.1 Stramonita haemastoma | reverse complement strand
AGAAATTTAAAAAAAATTTAACTAAGCGAGGGAGAAGGATGACGAGAGGGGGGAAAAGAGACACGACCCACGGAGAGAAAAGAGGAAGGAAGATCCCGGACACCAGGAAGGAGGAGAGAGAGGAGAAGGCGGCTGTTTGAGGGACCAAAGGAGACAAGAGAGGAGGAGAGGGGAAGGAGCAAGGAAGGAAGAGAGGAGAGATGGAGGAACAGGGGAAGGAAAAGGGGGAGGAGGAGAGGATGGAGTGGGAGGAATGGGAGAGCAAGCGGGAGGAGAAGGGGGGGAGGGGGAAAGGGGAGGGTGGGAAGGGGGGGGGGGTGGGATTGGGAGAAGAGGAAACACGGCACAGCACAGAAGGGGGAGAAGAGAAAGGAGAAGAGGAGGGGAGGGAAGGGGCGGGGAGCAAGAGGAGAGAGGAAAAGAGAAGGAGATGGGAAAACCGAAGAGAAAGCAGGGAGAGGAGAAAGGGACAGAGAGGAAGAAGAAAGCGGAAGAGGGAAAAGGAGGAGAGAACGGAGAAAATGGAGGGAAAAGAGAGAAGAGGAGGGAGAGAGAAGAAGATGATTTGTGGAATAGAAGATACGGGCGCAGTGTGCTTTTTAACAGTTGAGATCAAAATTATGTCAAAAAAAGATGATCAGAACACATACAAGGGACATGACACAAAAAAACATAGAATAAGATAGACACACAGGCAAACACCACATAGGCCTACAAGCACACACACAGGCACAGACACAGACAGACAGACAGAAGACAGGACAGGACAGACAGAAAGGCACAGCACAAACAAAACACACAACACAACAACACACAAAAAACACACACCACACACACACACACCCAAACCACAACAACACAAAACACAAACAAAACAAACACACACACATACAAAAATACACACACACACACAGAGATGTTGAAAGGTATTTTTCTTCCTACAGGATCAAAGCCAAATGGGACCAAAATTTTACAGTCCTCTAAACGACAATTTAACATCGTCACGGACTTCAAGATCGAGATGATGTTCCCCTTCTTATGTCCTCTATTTTTGTCCCCCTTTTTAAAACATGGGGACCAAAACAAAGGGGAAAAAAGGAACTTTCAAGGCAAAGCCAAAGCCCAAAATTTACATTTTAAAAGCAAAAAACAGTAAAAAAATTAAGAAAAAAAAAAACCCCCCGGGGAGAAAAAAGGGGAAAAAAGGGAAAAAAAAAAAAAGGATAAACCCGAGGGGGGGGGAAAAAAAAATTTTGGGAAAAAAGGGGGGAACAACACTAAAGGAAGAAAAAACCCCAAGAAAAGGCCCGGGAAAGAGGGGCCCCAAAAAAAAAGGAAAAAAAAAAGGGGGAAAACCAAAAAGAAAATTGGAGGAAAAAAAAAGGGGAAAAAAAAAGACGGGAAAGGGGGGAAAAAAAAAAAACAGGGAAGGGGAAAAAAAAGGGGGGGGACAGCCAAAGGGGAAAGAAAAGCAAAGAAACCCGAGGGGGTGGTTTGGGAAGGATTAAAAATTTTTTTGGGGAGAAAGGGGGGGGGGAAAAAATTTTTTTAAAATTGGGGGGAAATTGTGAATTTGAAAAATTTGACCCGGGGGGGGGATTTTTTGGGAATTAGGTGATTTGAATTTTGGGGAGAAAATTTTGGGGGGGTTTTGGGAAGAAAGAAATTGGAATTTTTAATTTTTTTTCCCGAATAAACCAAATTTTTCCCCTTTTTTTTTTTTTTAAAAATCCCCAAAAAAACCCCCGGGGGGTCTTTAAAAAATTTTGTTTAAAAAAGAAAAAAATAATGATTAGACTAAAATTAATTGATAAATAAATTTTTTCTTTAGTGGTTTGCCCAAATAAAGGGGTTTTTTTTTCAAACCAGACACTGGAATGGGTTTTTAAAAAAAATTTTATTTAAGGGGGAAAAGCTTGTCGGAGAGGTGACATTACTAAAAAGGGAACGCGAAAAAATTTCATACGTTCCCTGTGTCCAAAGTGACCACGAAAGGGGTTTGGTCTGGGAGTTTTGGTTTTTTTTTGAGGAGATAAAGGAAGGTTTTTTTGGGCCTGCAAACCCCCTTTGGGGGCACCCCGAAGGAAAACAAAATTTTTTCATAACAAAAGTTACAACATTATATCTAACAAACAAAACCAAAACAAAACCTGTACAAAAACAACGGATATAAACATAGACACCAATCATCATCATCATCAATCTCATCATCATCTCTCATCATCATCATCATCATCATCATCATCAATCATCATCCACCAAACCACGGAATATCTCTATACTTTCAACACACACACACACACACACACACACACACACACACACACACACACACACCACACACACACACACACACACACACACACACACACACACTCACACACACCATCACCACAAGATTACCCCAAACCAAAACGCAAACTTCAAGACAACCAACCACCCATCTTTGCTAGCTAACTCGGCGCGTCAAACCTCCATCACCCGACTCAAACCTTACACTCGCCACGCGTCGTTTGCTTTCTAACCACTGTGCAAAATCAATGAGAAATAATGAGGTGGGCCAATATAGCCTTTAGACAGCTTGTGTTCGAGCCCCTGAGGCACACTTATTATCAATCGGCTGATGGAGAGAGATTCAAAGTACAGATAAAAGGGGGAAAAGAAAATGAACAAGAGTTTAACTGTGATAATGATTGTGGTTCTGGTTGGTGGTGACAGATGATATGGTTTGTTTTTCTGAGGTAGTGGTGGTGGTGGTGGTGATGGTGGTGGTGGGGCAATGTACTGTGATTCATTTTCAAAGACATCCTCGCTTGACTTAGTTAATTTGGTCACCTTTCCCAGTCGAGTTGATCCCTTGTTCATTCGACAAAATCGAGTTGCTCACCTTGTCGATTGCCTGTTTCGAGTATTGATTTTTTATATATATTTTTTTTTATTGTGATGGAAAGTTTGATGTGTTTGTTTGATACGTCGATATTATTGTTGTTGTTGATGTTGTTGATGTTGTTGTAGTTGTTTGTGGTGGTTGTTTTGTTTGGTGTGTGTGTGTGTGTGTGTGTGTGTGTGTGTGTGTGTGTGTGTGTGTGTTTGTTGGGGTGTAGGGGTTGTAATGAGGATGCCTTCTGTAAATTGTATTGATTTTGTGTATTTTTTCTGTGTAATGAGAGAGAGTGTGTGAGTGTGTGTGTGAGTGGTGTGTGTGTGTGTGTGTGTGTGTGTGTGTGTGTGTCTGTGTCTGTGTCTGTGTCTGTGTGTCTGTGTGTCTGTGTGTGTGCGTGTGTGTGTGGCTGCATGCTGTGATGCATGTTTGTGTGTGCCCCTGCGTGACTATGCATGTGTGTTTTGTGTGTCTTCGGTTTTAACGTCTATTCATTAAAAAGTGATTTTTAGATAGTTGTGTGTGTGTGTGGTATGTGCGCGCGCATGTCTGTGTGTTCGAGTCAGTGCGTGCATTCGTGGGCACACATACGCGTGGTGTGTTTGCACACGCCAACATGGGTTTGTTAGGGGACAAAAGACAGGAGAGATAATTGTATGCGGCCATGTGTCTGCGTTATGAATCTCTATGGGTGCACGTGCGTATGTGCATACGTGCGTGTGAATTCGTGTGTGGGTGTGCATGCATGCGTGCTTGCTAAGCTTTCTCCCTTGAACACAACATGTTCAAAATAAACAACAAAGAAGAAAATCTCCGCTATTTCAACAGAAGAAGAAGAAAAAAAAGAGAAACACCTATACAAAGAGAGAGCTAATGTATACAGATTTAAAAATGCAGTAAAAGGTCATTATTATGAAAACAATATAGACCCCCTCTACCTTAGGAGAGAAAAAAAAGAAAGACACCATGGATGAAAGAGAGAGAGAGAGAGAGAGAGAGAGAGAGAGAGAGAGAGAGGAGAGAGAGAGAGAGAGAGAGAGAGAAGAGAGAGAGAGAGAAGAGAGGAGAGAGAGAGACAGACAGACAGACAGACAGACAGACAGACAGACAGACAGACAGACAGACAGACAGACAGACAGACAGACAGACAGACAGACAGACAGACAGACAGACGGGACGGACGGACGGACAGACAGACAGACAGACGACAGAGAGACAGAGAGAGACAGAGAGAGATCAAATCAAAATCAAATCAAATCAAATCAAATTCGAGGATAATAAATAAGCACTCATGTGCTTTTTTACATCCAGTCCCCCGTCCTAATGAGAAGAAGAGAAGAGAGAGAAGAGAGAGAGGAGAGAGAGAGAGAGAGAGAGAGAGAGAGAGAGTAGAAAAGAGAGGAGAGAGAGAGAGAGAGAGAGAGGAGAGAGAGAGAGAGTGAGAGAGAGAGAGAGAGAGAGAGAGAGAAGAGAATGTGCTTCCGCGGCTGTTTCTCTGACCTTTTGCATAATTAGTGTGAGAGATGTGAATCGGAAACCTCCCTGCTGCTCCAGCTTTCGATCGTACTATGAGAACACAGCTGGTACTAATGTGAACTACCGACATCCACAGCATCTGGGTTTTCAGTTTATCTCTCTCTCTCTCTCTCTCTCTCTCTCTCTCTCCTCTCTCTCTCTCTCTCTCTCTCTCTCTCTCTCTCTCTCTCTCTCTCTCTTTTAAGTTGTTTCCTTTTGGTTTGTTGGTTTTGTTTGTTTTGTTGTTGTTGTTTTTCTACTGCATGATTAAATTTGTTGTTATTTTTCTTACTGCATGATTATATATTTGTTTGGGTGTTTTTATTTATTTAGCTTTTGTTTGTTTATTTGTTTGTGTTTTTTTGTGTTCGATTATTTGTTTGTTTTGTTTCTTTTGTTTAGTTAGGGGAGGTTGGGGTGGGATGGTCCCTTTCTGTGTGTTTTTTTTTTCAAAGGTTGGGTTTAGGTTTTGTTTAGTGGTGTGTGTGTGTGTGTGTGTGTGTGTGTGTGTGTGTGTGTGTGTGTGTGTTGTGTGTGTGTGTACGTGTGTGCGTGTGTGTGCCCCCTTATCTGGTTTCTTTCTCTTTAGCTTTCCTATCAATATTTGTTCCTTCTTTTCTTTCTTTCCTTTTTTGTCTTTCCTTTCCTTTTTTTTCTTTTTCTCTTCTTCTTTCGGTTTTGTTTTTCTCTCTTTCTTCCTTTTTTCTTCCTCGTTTGCTTTTGGGTTTGTTTTTCTTTTCTCTCTCTACTTTCTGCTCTTTCTCTTTTCTTTCTTTCCCTTTTTTCTGTCCTGTTCTTTTTATCTTCCTTTTTTCTCTCCTCTTTTTCCTTTTCAAGTGTGTTTCTCTATATCATTGAGGGCTTGGTGGAAAGAAGCTGTGCACTTTTTCTTTTCTTTTCCATCAACAAAAGAGATATTTCATGCTAATATTCTCTCTCTCTGTCTCTCTCTGTCTCTCATATACAGACACATCTTAGCAAGGTCTATTACTGCTACAAATTCATCGTCATCATCAGTAAAACTAACAGCAACAACAACAATGATAGCTTCTACTACGAGTATTACTAATCCTACTGCAGCTGTTGTTGCTGCTGTTACTGTTGTTACTGGTATTTCTTCAATATTTTGTTCTTTCTGTTTGTTGTTGTTTCTTTATTGAAACTTTTTCATATGTTTTGATTTTGCCCTTTTGCTGTTGTTGGTTTTTTTTTGCTATTATTTTTAACTACCACTCTTGAAGTTACTTTTACGAATGATACAAGTGACATCGGTGACACTTGTGCAGTTACAAATGTTGCTGCTGCTGTTGCTATTACCACTGCTGCTTCCAGGGTCGTTGTTGGTGGTGTTGCATAAGTAGGTGCGAGTTTTACAGCCAAGAAGATCGGAGCAGGCTATTTCATTTTGGGGGATGGGATAGCCTCGTGGTTAGAGCGTTGCAATGGGGATCTGACGGCTGGGGATCAAGCTACCACGGAAACGCCTATTTTTTTTAGGGATTTTTTAAACCATGGAGTTAACATGTGTTCTGACTCCATTCACCCAAAAAGTCCTTGGATGAGAATATACCAAGGCCTCATGTGCGAATGCTAGCTTTCGTTGCACACCCAGCTCCCCCCCTACACACACACACACACACACAGACAGACACATACACACACACACACACACACATACACACCACACACACACACACAACACACACACACACACACACACACACACACACACACACACACACACACACACACACACACTTTTACCACACAAACAAGAAGCAAACGCTAGAAGACAACGAACACAAAACAAACAACAAAAATGTATTTGCAATACTTGGAGAACAAAAAAAATTGAGGATACATTCACTTTTCAAACCCTCCATCATCTGTTCCCCTCCCCCCCCCCTTTCCCCCAGCATCACCCCATCCCACAACCCCCCCCCCCCCCCCCACACACACACACACACACATCCTCCTCTCTAACCCCTTAAAGAAAGTTAAGGTCACAACATAATTATTATACATATACAGTGAGAATCTATGCCGTGTGTCTTTACTTCTTAACCATTCAGCAATCGAAGGAATAAATTGGAAACTAACCAGATAAATAACATGCTCTCTCCCATCTTGACGGCTGAAACTGATCTATGTCTATTTTGCCCCTTTGACGCAAGTCACTTTCGATCCGGTCTTCAGCGCGCTTCGATAGAAAGCGGGTGTGGCTTTGCTCGCGTTTGTATTACTTGCTTAGGGGATGCCGGTAATTAAAAAAGAGAGAGAAAACCTAACCGGTAAAGCCATACTAAAAATGTTTCTTTAAAAAAAAATCTTTTTTTTTTTTTTTTTTTTTTTTTGGTTGTGGTTGTTTTTGTTGGTTGGTTGGTTGTTTTTTCTGTTGTATATCTGTCTTTTGGTTTGCTTGAGTTTTGTTAAGGAAACAAAATGAAAGAAAAGAAAATGGAAAAAAAAATAAAAGAGGAAAAAAAATAAAAAAGATAATTATAGTCTAAAACCAAAAAAGCACCTCACAAAGCAAGCAAATAAATCAAAAATAAAGTGATAGCTTTTATGGATTTGGTGTACTTAAAAGGTTTGATTTAGACAAAAAATGCTAGGTTTCGTGAAAAGCAGACATCAGATTTTTAAAAGATAAGTATCCTTCTTATAGTTTTTGTTGTTTGTTTGCTTTTTTGTGCTTTGCTTGAGATTTGGTTTAAAAACAAAAGCCACAAAAAACAAGGATTCCAAAGTAGAATAAAGCATGCTTTGCCTGTACGTGTTTCAGAGTACCCTTTTGATGATTTTGCTGCTATTATAACGTTGTTTGTTTGTTTGTTTGTTGTATTTTTTATGTGTGTGTGTGTGTTTTTTCTTTGTTGTACCTTTGTGATTAGCGTGCATGTCATTATAATTATCTGTTTGAGTTCTTCAGCAGTTGTAGAGAAGTATCACTAACATGACTGAGTAGCATTACATGTGACTTTTATAGGAAATGGCCTTGCATGTTATATAAAGATATATATCCTTTGCCATAGGTAGGAATCTCTCTCTCCCTCCCTCCCTCTCCATTCCCTTACCAGGTAGAGTGCTTGTCATTTTGCAGGAGGTCTGCCCGCTAGCCTCGGCCCTCACATTCCGACTTCAGAGCAGCTCATTTCACTGTGCAGAGTGCTGACTGGGAATGCTCCTGTTTTTCAAACCCACCGATCGCTGACATAAATAACGAGATCTTTAACTTGTATGTTTGATCTTCTGCACGTGTATACACGAAAGGAATTAAGGCCCTGGCAATATCTCCACTTGTAGCTGATCTGGGAGATCGTAAAAATCCCCACCAGAAGCCGCCGCTGGGATTCGAACCCACGACATCCTGGACCCCGGGATTGAAGTGAAACGTTCTTAACCACTGGGCTATTGTATCCCTCGGGGACTCGTTTGATTCTGGATACATATTCAGACAAACACTTTTGCCGAGTGGACAGAACGTTTCACTTTGATCCCATGAGTCCGTAAAGTCCACCAAGGGTTCAGATCCCGGCAGCAGTACTGGAGACAAAATAAGGATAGGACTATATTTTTAAAAAAAAATCTTTAAGAATTTCCCGGGGTCAACTTAGG
>JASPKP010005652.1:0-15514 GCA_030674155.1 Stramonita haemastoma | reverse complement strand
TGCGTGCGTTCGCTGATGTTTGTGTGTGCGGTTTTTTGTGTTTGCGGGTGTGGAGGGGACCCGGCAGATTACTGTGGTGCATGATATTGTATGAAATTAGTATTGGATGGTGTTGTAGGGGTGATTTTTGCGTACACTGTACTCTGTTTCTATGCTACAAACTTGGCTCCGTAACAAGGGGGTTGCCATCTTCCGGGCCGTGGTGTCGCCACAATTCCAGTGCCACACGCATCCAAAATTGTTGTCCAGTTTGTCTGCATAGTGTAGAATAGGGTCCTGGTGCCCTGGGCTCTGGAACTGCGGAAAAGTGCGGGCGGCAAGGTCCCGAAAACGGCGTTTGCGTCACAATGCTTCTAGTTCTTTAGCTCTTATTCATGGGAGGGTGGGTATGCATGCGCGCGTGCGTGCGTTCGCTGATGTTTGTGTGTGCGGTTTTTTGTGTTTGCGGGTGTGGAGGGGACCCGGCAGATTACTGTGGTGCATGATATTGTATGAAATTAGTATTGGATGGTGTTGTAGGGGTGATTTTTGCGTACACTGTACTCTGTTTCTATGCTACAAACTTGGCTCCGTAACAAGCGGGGTTGCCATCTTCCGGGCCGTGGTGTCGCCACAATTCCAGTGCCACACGCATCCAAAATTGTTGTCCAGTTTGTCTGCATAGTGTAGAATAGGGTCCTGGTGCCCTGGGCTCTGGAACTGCGGAAAAGTGCGGGCGGCAAGGTCCCGAAAACGGCGTTTGCGTCACAATGCTTCTAGTTCTTTAGCTCTTATTCATGGGAGGGTGGGTATGCATGCGCGCGTGCGTGCGTTCGCTGATGTTTGTGTGTGCGGTTTTTTTGTGTTTGCGGGTGTGGAGGGGACCCGGCAGATTACTGTGGTGCATGATATTGTATGAAATTAGTATTGGATGGTGTTGTAGGGGTGATTTTTGCGTACACTGTACTCTGTTTCTATGCTACAAACTTGGCTCCGTAACAAGCGGGGTTGCCATCTTCCGGGCCGTGGTGTCGCCACAATTCCAGTGCCACACGCATCCAAAATTGTTGTCCAGTTTGTCTGCATAGTGTAGAATAGGGTCCTGGTGCCCTGGGCTCTGGAACTGCGGAAAAGTGCGGGCGGCAAGGTCCCGAAAACGGCGTTTGCGTCACAATGCTTCTAGTTCTTTAGCTCTTATTCATGGGAGGGTGGGTATGCATGCGCGCGTGCGTGCGTTCGCTGATGTTTGTGTGTGCGGTTTTTTGTGTTTGCGGGTGTGGAGGGGACCCGGCAGATTACTGTGGTGCATGATATTGTATGAAATTAGTATTGGATGGTGTTGTAGGGGTGATTTTTGCGTACACTGTACTCTGTTTCTATGCTACAAACTTGGCTCCGTAACAAGCGGGGTTGCCATCTTCCGGGCCGTGGTGTCGCCACAATTCCAGTGCCACACGCATCCAAAATTGTTGTCCAGTTTGTCTGCATAGTGTAGAATAGGGTCCTGGTGCCCTGGGCTCTGGAACTGCGGAAAAGTGCGGGCGGCAAGGTCCCGAAAACGGCGTTTGCGTCACAATGCTTCTAGTTCTTTAGCTCTTATTCATGGGAGGGTGGGTATGCATGCGCGCGTGCGTGCGTTCGCTGATGTTTGTGTGTGCGGTTTTTTGTGTTTGCGGGTGTGGAGGGGACCCGGCAGATTACTGTGGTGCATGATATTGTATGAAATTAGTATTGGATGGTGTTGTAGGGGTGATTTTTGCGTACACTGTACTCTGTTTCTATGCTACAAACTTGGCTCCGTAACAAGCGGGGTTGCCATCTTCCGGGCCGTGGTGTCGCCACAATTCCAGTGCCACACGCATCCAAAATTGTTGTCCAGTTTGTCTGCATAGTGTAGAATAGGGTCCTGGTGCCCTGGGCTCTGGAACTGCGGAAAAGTGCGGGCGGCAAGGTCCCGAAAACGGCGTTTGCGTCACAATGCTTCTAGTTCTTTAGCTCTTATTCATGGGAGGGTGGGTATGCATGCGCGCGTGCGTGCGTTCGCTGATGTTTGTGTGTGCGGTTTTTTGTGTTTGCGGGTGTGGAGGGGACCCGGCAGATTACTGTGGTGCATGATATTGTATGAAATTAGTATTGGATGGTGTTGTAGGGGTGATTTTTGCGTACACTGTACTCTGTTTCTATGCTACAAACTTGGCTCCGTAACAAGCGGGGTTGCCATCTTCCGGGCCGTGGTGTCGCCACAATTCCAGTGCCACACGCATCCAAAATTGTTGTCCAGTTTGTCTGCATAGTGTAGAATAGGGTCCTGGTGCCCTGGGCTCTGGAACTGCGGAAAAGTGCGGGCGGCAAGGTCCGAAAACGGCGTTTGCGTCACAATGCTTCTAGTTCTTTAGCTCTTATTCATGGGAGGGTGGGTATGCATGCGCGCGTGCGTGCGTTCGCTGATGTTTGTGTGTGCGGTTTTTTGTGTTTGCGGGTGTGGAGGGGACCCGGCAGATTACTGTGGTGCATGATATTGTATGAAATTAGTATTGGATGGTGTTGTAGGGGTGATTTTTGCGTACACTGTACTCTGTTTCTATGCTACAAACTTGGCTCCGTAACAAGCGGGGTTGCCATCTTCCGGGCCGTGGTGTCGCCACAATTCCAGTGCCACACGCATCCAAAATTGTTGTCCAGTTTGTCTGCATAGTGTAGAATAGGGTCCTGGTGCCCTGGGCTCTGGAACTGCGGAAAAGTGCGGGCGGCAAGGTCCCGAAAACGGCGTTTGCGTCACAATGCTTCTAGTTCTTTAGCTCTTATTCATGGGAGGGTGGGTATGCATGCGCGCGTGCGTGCGTTCGCTGATGTTTGTGTGTGCGGTTTTTTGTGTTTGCGGGTGTGGAGGGGACCCGGCAGATTACTGTGGTGCATGATATTGTATGAAATTAGTATTGGATGGTGTTGTAGGGGTGATTTTTGCGTACACTGTACTCTGTTTCTATGCTACAAACTTGGCTCCGTAACAAGCGGGGTTGCCATCTTCCGGGCCGTGGTGTCGCCACAATTCCAGTGCCACACGCATCCAAAATTGTTGTCCAGTTTGTCTGCATAGTGTAGAATAGGGTCCTGGTGCCCTGGGCTCTGGAACTGCGGAAAAGTGCGGGCGGCAAGGTCCCGAAAACGGCGTTTGCGTCACAATGCTTCTAGTTCTTTAGCTCTTATTCATGGGAGGGTGGGTATGCATGCGCGCGTGCGTGCGTTCGCTGATGTTTGTGTGTGCGGTTTTTTGTGTTTGCGGGTGTGGAGGGGACCCGGCAGATTACTGTGGTGCATGATATTGTATGAAATTAGTATTGGATGGTGTTGTAGGGGTGATTTTTGCGTACACTGTACTCTGTTTCTATGCTACAAACTTGGCTCCGTAACAAGCGGGGTTGCCATCTTCCGGGCCGTGGTGTCGCCACAATTCCAGTGCCACACGCATCCAAAATTGTTGTCCAGTTTGTCTGCATAGTGTAGAATAGGGTCCTGGTGCCCTGGGCTCTGGAACTGCGGAAAAGTGCGGGCGGCAAGGTCCCGAAAACGGCGTTTGCGTCACAATGCTTCTAGTTCTTTAGCTCTTATTCATGGGAGGGTGGGTATGCATGCGCGCGTGCGTGCGTTCGCTGATGTTTGTGTGTGCGGTTTTTTGTGTTTGCGGGTGTGGAGGGGACCCGGCAGATTACTGTGGTGCATGATATTGTATGAAATTAGTATTGGATGGTGTTGTAGGGGTGATTTTTGCGTACACTGTACTCTGTTTCTATGCTACAAACTTGGCTCCGTAACAAGCGGGGTTGCCATCTTCCGGGCCGTGGTGTCGCCACAATTCCAGTGCCACACGCATCCAAAATTGTTGTCCAGTTTGTCTGCATAGTGTAGAATAGGGTCCTGGTGCCCTGGGCTCTGGAACTGCGGAAAAGTGCGGGCGGCAAGGTCCCGAAAACGGCGTTTGCGTCACAATGCTTCTAGTTCTTTAGCTCTTATTCATGGGAGGGTGGGTATGCATGCGCGCGTGCGTGCGTTCGCTGATGTTTGTGTGTGCGGTTTTTTGTGTTTGCGGGTGTGGAGGGGACCCGGCAGATTACTGTGGTGCATGATATTGTATGAAATTAGTATTGGATGGTGTTGTAGGGGTGATTTTTGCGTACACTGTACTCTGTTTCTATGCTACAAACTTGGCTCCGTAACAAGCGGGGTTGCCATCTTCCGGGCCGTGGTGTCGCCACAATTCCAGTGCCACACGCATCCAAAATTGTTGTCCAGTTTGTCTGCATAGTGTAGAATAGGGTCCTGGTGCCCTGGGCTCTGGAACTGCGGAAAAGTGCGGGCGGCAAGGTCCCGAAAACGGCGTTTGCGTCACAATGCTTCTAGTTCTTTAGCTCTTATTCATGGGAGGGTGGGTATGCATGCGCGCGTGCGTGCGTTCGCTGATGTTTGTGTGTGCGGTTTTTTGTGTTTGCGGGTGTGGAGGGGACCCGGCAGATTACTGTGGTGCATGATATTGTATGAAATTAGTATTGGATGGTGTTGTAGGGGTGATTTTTGCGTACACTGTACTCTGTTTCTATGCTACAAACTTGGCTCCGTAACAAGCGGGGTTGCCATCTTCCGGGCCGTGGTGTCGCCACAATTCCAGTGCCACACGCATCCAAAATTGTTGTCCAGTTTGTCTGCATAGTGTAGAATAGGGTCCTGGTCCCCTGGGCTCTGGAACTGCGGAAAAGTGCGGGCGGCAAGGTCCGAAAACGGCGTTTGCGTCACAATGCTTCTAGTTCTTTTAGCTCTTATTCATGGGAGGGTGGGTATGCATGCGCGCGTGCGTGCGTTCGCTGATGTTTGTGTGTGCGGTTTTTTGTGTTTGCGGGTGTGGAGGGGACCCGGCAGATTACTGTGGTGCATGATATTGTATGAAATTAGTATTGGATGGTGTTGTAGGGGTGATTTTTGCGTACACTGTACTCTGTTTCTATGCTACAAACTTGGCTCCGTAACAAGCGGGGTTGCCATCTTCCGGGCCGTGGTGTCGCCACAATTCCAGTGCCACACGCATCCAAAATTGTTGTCCAGTTTGTCTGCATAGTGTAGAATAGGGTCCTGGTGCCTGGGCTCTGGAACTGCGGAAAAGTGCGGGCGGCAAGGTCCCGAAAACGGCGTTTGCGTCACAATGCTTCTAGTTCTTTAGCTCTTATTCATGGGAGGGTGGGTATGCATGCGCGCGTGCGTGCGTTCGCTGATGTTTGTGTGTGCGGTTTTTTTGTGTTTGCGGGTGTGGAGGGGACCCGGCAGATTACTGTGGTGCATGATATTGTATGAAATTAGTATTGGATGGTGTTGTAGGGGTGATTTTTGCGTACACTGTACTCTGTTTCTATGCTACAAACTTGGCTCCGTAACAAGCGGGGTTGCCATCTTCCGGGCCGTGGTGTCGCCACAATTCCAGTGCCACACGCATCCAAAATTGTTGTCCAGTTGTCTGCATAGTGTAGAATAGGGTCCTGGTGCCCTGGGCTCTGGAAACTGCGGAAAAGTGCGGGCGGCAAGGTCCCGAAAACGGCGTTTGCGTCACAATGCTTCTAGTTCTTTAGCTCTTATTCATGGGAGGGTGGGTATGCATGCGCGCGTGCGTGCGTTCGCTGATGTTTGTGTGTGCGGTTTTTTGTGTTTGCGGGTGTGGAGGGGACCCGGCAGATTACTGTGGTGCATGATATTGTATGAAATTAGTATTGGATGGTGTTGTAGGGGTGATTTTTGCGTACACTGTACTCTGTTTCTATGCTACAAACTTGGCTCCGTAACAAGCGGGGTTGCCATCTTCCGGGCCGTGGTGTCGCCACAATTCCAGTGCCACACGCATCCAAAATTGTTGTCCAGTTTGTCTGCATAGTGTAGAATAGGGTCCTGGTGCCCTGGGCTCTGGAACTGCGGAAAAGTGCGGGCGGCAAGGTCCCGAAAACGGCGTTTGCGTCACAATGCTTCTAGTTCTTTAGCTCTTATTCATGGGAGGGTGGGTATGCATGCGCGCGTGCGTGCGTTCGCTGATGTTTGTGTGTGCGGTTTTTTTGTGTTTGCGGGTGTGGAGGGGACCCGGCAGATTACTGTGGTGCATGATATTGTATGAAATTTAGTATTGGATGGTGTTGTAGGGGTGATTTTTGCGTACACTGTACTCTGTTTCTATGCTACAAACTTGGCTCCGTAACAAGCGGGGTTGCCATCTTCCGGGCCGTGGTTGTCGCCACAATTCCAGTGCCACACGCATCCAAAATTGTTGTCCAGTTTGTCTGCATAGTGTAGAATAGGGTCCTGGTGCCCTGGGCTCTGGAACTGCGGAAAAGTGCGGGCGGCAAGGTCCCGAAAACGGCGTTTGCGTCACAATGCTTCTAGTTCTTTAGCTCTTATTCATGGGAGGGTGGGTATGCATGCGCGCGTGCGTGCGTTCGCTGATGTTTGTGTGTGCGGTTTTTTGTGTTTGCGGGTGTGGAGGGGACCCGGCAGATTACTGTGGTGCATGATATTGTATGAAATTAGTATTGGATGGTGTTGTAGGGGTGATTTTTGCGTACACTGTACTCTGTTTCTATGCTACAAACTGGCTCCGTAACAAGCGGGGTTGCCATCTTCCGGGCCGTGGTGTCGCCAACAATTCCAGTGCCACACGCATCCAAAATTGTTGTCCAGTTTGTCTGCATAGTGTAGAATAGGGTCCTGGTGCCCTGGGCTCTGGAACTGCGGAAAAGTGCGGGCGGCAAGGTCCCGAAAACGGCGTTTGCGTCACAATGCTTCTAGTTCTTTAGCTCTTATTCATGGGAGGGTGGGTATGCATGCGCGCGTGCGTGCGTTCGCTGATGTTTGTGTGTGCGGTTTTTTGTGTTTGCGGGTGTGGAGGGGACCCGGCAGATTACTGTGGTGCATGATATTGTATGAAATTAGTATTGGATGGTGTTGTAGGGGTGATTTTTGCGTACACTGTACTCTGTTTCTATGCTACAAACTTGGCTCCGTAACAAGCGGGTTGCATCTTCCGGGCCGTGGTGTCGCCACAATTCCAGTGCCACACGCATCCAAAATTGTTGTCCAGTTTGTCTGCATAGTGTAGAATAGGGTCCTGGTGCCCTGGGCTCTGGAACTGCGGAAAAGTGCGGGCGGCAAGGTCCGAAAACGGCGTTTTGCGTCACAATGCTTCTAGTTCTTTAGCTCTTATTCATGGGAGGGTGGGTATGCATGCGCGCGTGCGTGCGTTCGCTGATGTTTGTGTGTGCGGTTTTTTGTGTTTGCGGGTGTGGAGGGGACCCGGCAGATTACTGTGGTGCATGATATTGTATGAAATTAGTATTGGATGGTGTTGTAGGGGTGATTTTTGCGTACACTGTACTCTGTTTCTATGCTACAAACTTGGCTCCGTAACAAGCGGGGTTGCCATCTTCCGGGCCGTGGTGTCGCCACAATTCCAGTGCCACACGCATCCAAAATTGTTGTCCAGTTTGTCTGCATAGTGTAGAATAGGGTCCTGGTGCCCTGGGCTCTGGAACTGCGGAAAAGTGCGGGCGGCAAGGTCCCGAAAACGGCTGTTTGCGTCACAATGCTTCTAGTTCTTTAGCTCTTATTCATGGGAGGGTGGGTATGCATGCGCGCGTGCGTGCGTTCGCTGATGTTTGTGTGTGCGGTTTTTTGTGTTTGCGGGTGTGGAGGGGACCCGGCAGATTACTGTGGTGCATGATATTGTATGAAATTAGTATTGGATGGTGTTGTAGGGGTGATTTTTGCGTACACTGTACTCTGTTTCTATGCTACAAACTTGGCTCCGTAACAAGCGGGTGTTGCCATCTTCCGGGCCGTGGTGTCGCCACAATTCCAGTGCCACACGCATCCAAAATTGTTGTCCAGTTTGTCTGCATAGTGTAGAATAGGGTCCTGGTGCCCTGGGCTCTGGAACTGCGGAAAAGTGCGGGCGGCAAGGTCCCGAAAACGGCGTTTGCGTCACAATGCTTCTAGTTCTTTAGCTCTTATTCATGGGAGGGTGGGTATGCATGCGCGCGTGCGTGCGTTCGCTGATGTTTGTGTGTGCGGTTTTTTGTGTTTGCGGGTGTGGAGGGGACCCGGCAGATTACTGTGGTGCATGATATTGTATGAAATTAGTATTGGATGGTGTTGTAGGGGTGATTTTTGCGTACACTGTACTCTGTTTCTATGCTACAAACTTGGCTCCGTAACAAGCGGGGTTGCCATCTTCCGGGCCGTGGTGTCGCCACAATTCCAGTGCCACACGCATCCAAAATTGTTGTCCAGTTTGTCTGCATAGTGTAGAATAGGGTCCTGGTGCCCTGGGCTCTGGAACTGCGGAAAAGTGCGGGCGGCAAGGTCCCGAAAACGGCGTTTGCGTCACAATGCTTCTAGTTCTTTAGCTCTTATTCATGGGAGGGTGGGTATGCATGCGCGCGTGCGTGCGTTCGCTGATGTTTGTGTGTGCGGTTTTTTGTGTTTGCGGGTGTGGAGGGGACCCGGCAGATTACTGTGGTGCATGATATTGTATGAAATTAGTATTGGATGGTGTTGTAGGGGTGATTTTTGCGTACACTGTACTCTGTTTCTATGCTACAAACTTGGCTCCGTAACAAGCGGGGTTGCCATCTTCCGGGCCGTGGTGTCGCCACAATTCCAGTGCCACACGCATCCAAAATTGTTGTCCAGTTTGTCTGCATAGTGTAGAATAGGGTCCTGGTGCCCTGGGCTCTGGAACTGCGGAAAAGTGCGGGCGGCAAGGTCCCGAAAACGGCGTTTGCGTCACAATGCTTCTAGTTCTTTAGCTCTTATTCATGGGAGGGTGGGTATGCATGCGCGCGTGCGTGCGTTCGCTGATGTTTGTGTGTGCGGTTTTTTGTGTTTGCGGGTGTGGAGGGGACCCGGCAGATTACTGTGGTGCATGATATTGTATGAAATTAGTATTGGATGGTGTTGTAGGGGTGATTTTTGCGTACACTGTACTCTGTTTCTATGCTACAAACTTGGCTCCGTAACAAGCGGGGTTGCCATCTTCCGGGCCGTGGTGTCGCCACAATTCCAGTGCCACACGCATCCAAAATTGTTGTCCAGTTTGTCTGCATAGTGTAGAATAGGGTCCTGGTGCCCTGGGCTCTGGAACTGCGGAAAAGTGCGGGCGGCAAGGTCCCGAAAACGGCGTTTGCGTCACAATGCTTCTAGTTCTTTAGCTCTTATTCATGGGAGGGTGGGTATGCATGCGCGCGTGCGTGCGTTCGCTGATGTTTGTGTGTGCGGTTTTTTGTGTTTGGGGTGTGGAGGGGACCCGGCAGATTACTGTGGTGCATGATATTGTATGAAATTAGTATTGGATGGTGTTGTAGGGGTGATTTTTGCGTACACTGTACTCTGTTTCTATGCTACAAACTTGGCTCCGTAACAAGCGGGGTTGCCATCTTCCGGGCCGTGGTGTCGCCACAATTCCAGTGCCACACGCATCCAAAATTGTTGTCCAGTTTGTCTGCATAGTGTAGAATAGGTCTGGTGCCCTGGGCTCTGGAACTGCGGAAAAGTGCGGGCGGCAAGGTCCGAAAACCGCATGCTCACTAGTCTTTTTCTAGGTTACATGCGTGGTGGGTGCTCGCTGAGTTTGTGGTCGTGTTTTGTGTTGCGGTGTTGGGCGGGTTTGGGGCAGAATTTGGAATTATATTGGATGTTGTAGGTGTTTTGGTAGTATTTTTCTATCTACTGGTTCCGTACAAGTTGCATCTTGGCCGTGGTGTGCCTTCCGGCCGGCTCCAAAATTTTTCCAGTTGCGCTTTAAATAGTTGTCCTTGGTCTGATGGGAAAGTGGGAGGTCAAACGGCGTGTTGCGTCCGGGCTATTTTACTCAATGGGTGGGAGTCCGCGCGTTTGCGTCGTTCTTGTTTTGTTCTTTTGGGGGGTTGGAGGCCGGCGTCGTGTGCATGTTTGTTGATTTTTTGTGTGTTGGGGTGTTTGGCCGCTTATTGGCTAATTGTGAAAAGGGGTGTTTGGGTGTTTTTGCCATGTCGTTCATTTTAAATTGTCGAAGGGGTCCTCTCCGGGCTGGTGTCGCCAACCCCCAAGCCCCATTCAATTTTGTCCAGTTTGTTGCATAGGTGTGGTTCCTTGTGGTCGGTGGGTGCGGGGGAGGCCGAAACCGTTCCCAAATGTTTTTTGGTTTTAGGGGTGGTAGTTGGCGCTTCTCGGGGGTGTTTTTTTGTGTGGGGGTTAGGCCGCAATTTGTGGTCAGTTTGTGAATTAATTGGGTTGTGGGGGTTTTTGCGAATTTTGGCACCCAAACGGCTCGTACAAGCGGGTTTCCTTTCGGGTTGGGTGACCAATCCGGCCCGCCAAATTGTTGTCCGTTTTTTGTGAAGGGCCGGTTGGGGGGGAAAAATGGGGGTGGGAAATTTTTCCGTTTCTTTCTACAACTCTTTTCGGGATCTGGGGTGGGTGCATGGCCGGCTCATGTTGTGTTGCGTTTTGTTTTTGCGGTGGGGGACGGCGAAATGGGGCAGTAAAATTTGTAATGTTTGTAGGGTTATTTGGGTGTCTCGTTTTGCTAAATTGGTCGTAAAGGGGTTGCTTGGGGCCCGGGGTTTTTTGGCCCCAATTAGAAAATAAATTTTTGGTTTTGCTATGATGGTCTTGCCCTGGCTCGAAGGGGGGCCGGCGGTCCCAAACCTTTTGCCACAGCCCCTTTTTTCTTTTCGGGAGGGGGGTAGGTTGCTGGGTGCGGGGGGTTTTTGGCGGTTTTTTTTTTTTGGGGCCAATTTGGGTGTTGTTTTGGGTTGTTTGAGGGTGTTGTGGGTTTTGGCTTTGGGCGCAAATGGTCAAAAGGGGTTATTTGGGGGGTTGAATTTGACACGATAAATTTTCCCTTTTGCTGTAAAGGGTCCTTCCTGGGGCGCAAATCGGCCAGGTCCAAAGGGTTTGGTCCATGTTTTTCTTTTTGGGGGGGGAAATCCCGGCGTGCGTCCTGTTTTGTTTTTTTTCGGGGGGGGGAGGGTTTCGTGGTCTGATTTGTTGTTTTGGGGGGTTTGTGGGGAGCGTAACTGAATTTTATGAATTGGTGTAAAGGGGTTGCCATTTGGGGGTTTCCCTTCCGTCCCACGCCAAAATTGTTGTCCATTTTCATAAAAAGGCCTTCCGGGGAAAAAAAATTTTTGGGGGGGGGCGCGTCCCCTTTTCTAATTTTCCTGTTTTGTTTGGGGGTGTGGGCTTGGGTTTTTGGTTTTTGTGGGTTTTTGGGGGGGGGGCCGGCTTTTTGGGTAATTTAAATTTTGTTTTTGGGGGTTTTTTAACCTGTCCCTTTTCATGCTACAAATTGGTCGTAACAGGGGTGCCTTTCGGCCGTGGTCGCACATTCAGTGCACACGCATCAAAATGTTGTCCAGTTGTCCATAGTTAAATAGGGCTGTGCCCTGGCTGGAACTGCGGAAAAGTGCGGGCCGGCGGTCCAAACTTTGCCCGCTTTTCTTGTTTTCAGGGGGGGTTGCATGGGTGTGCGTTTGGTTTGGGGGGTTTTTGTTGCGGGTTGAAGGGTTGGGGGTGTTTTTAAATTGTATTGATTTTTTGGGGTTTTTAAACGTCTTTTTTCTTGTCCAAACGGCCCGAACAAGGGTTCCTTCCTTTTGGGCCCCCCCAAAATTCCGTTCCGGGGCTGGTAAAGGGGTCTGTCCTGCTCGGGAAAAGGGAAAGTGCGGCGGCGGTCCAAAAGGGTTTCTTTTTTTTTTAAAGGGGTGGTATGATGGTTTGTGGTTGTGGTTTTGTTGGGTTTTTTTTTTGGGGGACCGGGAACTGGGTTTTTAAAATTTTTTTTGGGGGAATTTTGGGTTTTCTTTTTTAAAGGCCGTGGGTTGTTTTGGGGGCGGGCCCCAAAAAACCCCCAAATGTTTAGTTTCTGAGGGTAAATGGGTTGGTCTGGTTTGCGAAATGGGCGGTAAAACGGTTTTGGTCAATTTGTTTTTGTTTTAGGGAGGGGGGTTTTGGGGTGGGGTTCTGTTTTTTGGCGGTTTTTTCGGGGTGGGGCCCAATTCGTGGTGCAATGTTTTTTTGTTTGGTAGTAAGGGTGTTTGGCTGCTGTTTGGACAAAGGTTCGTAATGGTTTGATTTGGGGTGGTGGCCCTTTCCGTGGCCCTTTTTTGGGAGGGGTTTAGTGGGTTGTCTTTTGGGTTGGGGGGGTTTTGGTCCGGGCCGGACCCCCGGGCTTTTGGGTTTAAATTTTTGGGGTTTTCTCGGGGGGGGGGTTTTGGGAAAATTGGGTTTGGGGAAGGGGGTGGGGGGGTTGGGAGGGGGGTGGGGGGGGGGGGGGGTTGGGATGGGGGTTTGGGGTTTTTGTTGGGGGGGGGTTTTTGGGGGTTTTTTTGTTTTTGGGGGGGGTTTTTGGAAAAATTTTTGGGGTTTTTTAAAAGGGGTAAGGGGGGGTTAATTTAGGGGGGGGGGTTTTTTGGGGGGAAGGGGGGGGGGGGGGTTTGTTTGGGGGTGGGGGGGGGGGGGGGGTTGGGGGGTTTGGGTTGGGGAAAGGGAAAAGGGGGGGAAAGGGAAAAGGGTTTTTGGGGAATGTTATTTTGTTTTAGGGGGGGGTAGTTGGGGGTGGTTGGAGGGTTGGGTTGGGTTTGGGGTTTGGGGGTGGGGGGAGGGATTTTTTGGTGGAAAGGAATTTTAGTTTGTGGGGTATTTTGGTTTTTGTTTTTGCTACTTGCTCTAAAAGGGTGCCTTTCCCGGGTGTCGCCAAATTTCCCCAGAAAAAAATTTTTGTTTTTGCTAGTGTGAATGGGTCCTGCCTGGGCTCTGGAATGGGAAAGGGGGCAGGTCCAAACGGCGTTTCGTCACAAGCTTCTAGTTTTAGCTTTATCATGGGGTGGGTATGCATGCGCGCGTGCGTCGCGTGTTTTTTTTGGGTTTTGGTTTTTGGGGGGGTAGGGAAAAATTTTTGTGGTGTGATTTTTAAATAATTTGGTTTTGTAATTTCGTACAGCGTTCATCTCCCTGGTCGAACCCCGGGGGTCATTTGGCCGGTTGTGAAATTCCGTCCCTGACCAAAAGTGCGGGGAATTTGAAAGGTTTTGTCCGGGCCTTTTAAATCAAATGGGGGAGCAAACGGCTTTTGCTCCATGTTTTGTTTTTGCTTTTGGGGGGTGGGTATGATGGGGTGTGGTGGTATTTATTGTTTGGTTTTGTTTGGGTGTAGGGCCGGTTTTGGGCGTTGTAAATTAGTAATTTGTGGGGTTTTGTATGATTTTTCGTTTGGCTCACAAAAGGGGGATTCCGGGGTTGCGCACAATTCAGTACCATCAAAATTTGTCGTTGTCCCTGGTGTGGGTTTGTTGGGTTAAAGCGGAATTTGGGGTTTGGAAAAAGGGTTTGTAAGGGTTTGTTTCCTTTTATGGGGTAGCGGGCCTCGGCCGTTCGCATTTGTGCGGTTTTTTTGCTTTTGGGGGGGAGTTCTGTGTCTTTGTTGAATGGAAGGGGGGTTTTTGGGGTTTTGCCTTCTTTGTTTATTAAACTGGTGAAACAGGGGTTTGGTTCTTTTGGGGGTTTTGTTCCGGGGACCGTCCAAATTGTTGATTTTGTTGTGAAGGGTTTTGCCCGGGCTGCTGCGGAAAATTTGCGGGGGCAAGGGCCAAAACGGCGTTTCGTCCAAATTTCTATTTGCTCTTATTCTGGGGGGGTTGAAAGGCCGTCCTGGGTGTTTGCTGTGCGTTTAAGTTTGCGGGGGGGGGCCGGAATAGTTGGGCTGAATATGGAATGTTTGGAATGGGTTGTGGTGTATTGTTTTTGTTTTGGTTTATGCGGGATGGCCCAAAAAGGGGGGTTTTTGGGGTTGGGGCCAAATTTCGTGGCATCAAAATTGTTTTTTGGGGTTTGTTGAATAAGGGGTCTGGCCGGGTCGGCCCGGGAAAAATGGGGGCAAGGTCTAAGGGGTCGTGGCCCAAATTTAGTTCAGTCTTGCTCTTTCTGGGAGGTGGGTTGCATGGCCCGGGCTTGCGTTTTTTTGTTTTTGGTTTCGGGGGGGGTTTCGGAAATCTGTTCTATTTGTTAATTTTTTGGGGTTGGGGGGGATTTTTGGATTTTTTTTTTTTTTGGTTTTTAGTTTTTGTAAAATTCTTAATTAAGGGGTTTTTTTGGGGGGTTTTGGGGGCCCCTTTTGTCCCAAAAAAAACGCTTCAAGGGGGGTTGTTGGGGGGTTGAAATTGGCCCGGGGCCTTTGGGGGGGGGTTTTCCCCTTTTTTTTCCCCCCCCCTTTCTAAAAGGGGGGGTTTTTTCCCTTTCGAGGGGGTTGCTCCTGTTTTTTTTTTTGTTTTTTTGGGGGGGGTTTTGTTTGGGGTGGGGGGGGAAATTTTTTTGGGGAAATTTGAAAAATTTTTTTGGGGGTGGGGTGATTTTGTTTTATTTTTAAAATTTTAAAAGGGAGGGGGTTTTTTTCCGGGGCCTTTCCCCACAACCTCCAACCCCCAAAAATTTTTTCCCGTTTTTTTTGGTCCCCCCCAAAAAGGGGTGCCCCCCCCGGGAAAAGGGGGCCCCCAAAGGGGGAAAAGCGGGGGGATCGGGGGGTTGGGCATTGTTTTGTTTTTTGGGGGGTTTTTTTTGGTTTGCGGGGTGGGGGGGGGGGGTTTTTGTGGGGGGGGTTTTTTTTTTTTGGGGGGGGGGGATTTTTGGCATGTTTTTTTATTTTGGGAAAAAGGGGGTTTTCCCTTCCCCGTTTCCCCAACGGGCCCAAACCACTTTTTCCGGTTTTTTAATTTTTAAAAAGGGCCCCCGGGCCCTTTGGCCGGGAAAAGGGGGGGAAAGGTCCCCCGGGGTTTTAAATCCCATTTTTCCCAAGGGGGGGGGTGCCCCCCTTTGTTTGGTTTTTTTTTTGGGGGGTTTTTTTTGTTTGGGGGGGGGGGGGCCCCGATTTTTGGGGTGCTTTTGTTTTTTTTGGGGGGGGGTTTTTGGTCATGATTTTTTTAAAAAAAAGGGGTTAAAAGGGGTTTGTTTCCCCGGGGGCCCAAAACCCCCCCTAAAAGGGGGGTTTTTTTCCCCCGGGTGAAAACCCGGGGCCCCGGGCTCAATGGGAAAAGTGGGGCGGCAAGGTGAAAAGGTTTTTCGCCGGCCGATCCAGGGGGGGGGGCGTCGGGCTTCCCCTTTTTTTTGGGGGTTTTTTTTGGGGGTTGGGGGGGACCCGGGTTCGTGGTTTTTGTTGTTTTTTTGGGGGTTGGGGTGGGGGATTTTTTGGGCATGTATTTTTTTTAAAAGGGGAAAAAAGGGGGTTTTTTCCCCCCGGGCCCCTTCCCCACCCCCCCAAAAACCCTTTCCCTTTTTGGGTGGGTTTGGCCCTTTAAGCAAAAGGGGGGCCAAGGCCCCCAAAGGGGGGCCCGCCTGCTTGTTTTTTAAAAGGGGGGGGTTTGCAGCCCGGGGTTTGGGGCGGGTTTTTGGGGGGGTTTTTTTGGGGGTGGGGGGGGGTTGGGGGGTTTTTTTTTTTTTTTGGGGGGGGGGGGGGGTTTTTTTTTGGGGAAATTTTTTG
>JASPKP010005651.1:0-15515 GCA_030674155.1 Stramonita haemastoma | reverse complement strand
TTTTTACAGGCAGGAACATGAGGGGAATTTGTTTGGTTTTTGTGCATGTTTGTGTGTGTTTGTGTGTGTGCGCGCTACATTGTCAGTGACTAAAGTATTTATTGTGTGTTCACAGGGTTGGCACATGAAGACTGGAGAGAGACACGAGTCAGGACTTGCTGAATGGGGATGTACTGGACAGGTGGGTATTTAATAAAAATTATTTTATGTCACAGCAGATTTCTCCGCATGAAATTCGGGCTGCTGTCCCTGGGGAGAGCATTGCCACAAGTGCAGCACCACTCATTATTTTTTTGTTAGGGTAGGCGCTACACAGAGAAATCTGCTGTTACATAAAGTGGTACAAAATACAAACTACGAATTGTCTTTTCCTGTCTGCAACTGTATTTGGTGGAGTGGCTTTTTTCTATAGAATTTTGCCAGGAACAACTCTCTTGTTGCTGTGGGTGCTTTTAATGTGCTGAATAGTTATATGTAACATAAGGGATCACAGTTTATCAGTATTTTCACATATGATAGAACCGCCGCTGTGGTCGAGTGGTTAGGGGTTGGACTCGTAATCTAATCTAAAGGTTGTGGGTTCAATCCCAGCTTTCGGCTACGGCGTTGTGCCCTTGGAAAAGGCACTTTACGGCTATTTTTTTCACCTCACCCAGGTGTAAAAGGGTTACCAACCTTGTGTTGGGGGGTTAACCCTGCGATAGACTGGCGTCCTATCCAGGGGGGAGTCTATGACTCTCAGTCGCTTAACGCCACAGAAACCAGGATAAGCACCGGCCTGATGAGCCTTAGGCTTGGGACAGACTTTAACTTTTAACATATGATAGGTTTTCATTTAGAGAAAGTTTGTCTACTTTTTTTTTTTTTTCAATTTAAAAAAAGGCTTCAGCTTCAGGGGTATAGCCCCTGACTCTCGCCTTTAGGAGGGGAAGGGGTCAGTTACACCTCTCCTGTGAACTCATCTACTGTAATATTCCCCATATTTTTTACTCTAAAAACTCTGCTTTGCTCAAATCAAATCAAATTTTTATTTCCAGATGGTACATTGAATAAGCATTGATTTCCTATTTTTCATCAAACCATCTATCTAAAGAAAAGAACAAAAACAAACAAAAGACTCTGTTATTCATGCCGTGTGTATTTCAGGTATTCGCTTACAGCTTTAGACATCTTTGTTTTTCAATGATTATTTGATAAAGGCTACCGTGTATGGGCTGGCTATGGTGAAAAAAAATAAGTTCAGTATTGGTAAAAAAACAAAGTTGAAAATCACCCCTGTTAGATTAGGTGCACAAAATATCCTTCCTTCCTTCCTTACTTTCTAGACTGGGGTAGTATGATTAGACCATTGAGCCAACGTCGCTGATGTTATGTGTTATGTGGTGACTGACATGTCCCTGATGATGTGGTGACTGACATGTCACTGAAGTTATGTGGTGACTATGTGTCACTGAAGCTGTTATGTGGTGACTATGTCACTGATGCTATGTGTTATGTGGTGACTGATGTGTCACTGATGTTACTGTGTTATGTGGTGACTGACATGTCACTGATGTTACTGTGTTATGTGGTGACTGATGTGTCGCCCATATACTATGTGTTATGTGGTGACTGATGTGTCACTGATATGTGTTATGTGGTGACTGATGTGTCACTGATGTCACTGTGTTATGTGGTGACTGACATGTCACTGATGCTATGTGTTATGTGGTGACTGACATGTCACTGATGCTGTGTTAATGTGGTGACTGATGTGTCACTGATGCTATGCGTTATGTGGTGACTGACGTGTCACTGATGTTGCTGTGTGTAGATGGTGTCTGTCCATGATGGAAGGGGCAGTGGACAGCACAAGTGTGTATCAAACCACGGCCACGCATCTTGCAACACATCATCGCATCAAACCACGGCCACACATCTTGCAACTAGCATTGTGTTGGGAGGCAGGAGATGTGACTGCTGAAATAAAAGAAAGTGTCATTACAACCACCCCCCTCTCTCCTGCCTCTCAACGTGTTCATTGCCAGAACTGTGGACTGCTTTCTTTGTGGAGCTTCTGTACACACACCCCTGACTTGTGTTTTTTTTTTTCTTTCTGAGGGGTATGTGCGTGAATTGCATGTGTGTGTGTGTGTGAGAGACAGAACAGTAGACTCCCTGCTACAGCTCTGAGGTTCACCAATGGTGAGATGTTTTGTATACAACCATTTTTGCTCGACCTGAAGGTAGCCACATTTTCACTTTTGGGGAGGCATGTCATCTAAAAAAAAACCCGATATTTTATCCTCTAAAATAAAATAACTAAAATACAACCATCTAAAAATACCAACGTCTAAACCAGACAAATAAATGGCGAAAATACAGCCAACTAAAAATATGAACATTTAAATCTCGTGCATAAAATGACTAGGTAGCTGTCTAAATCGCGCACATAAAATGGCCAAAGTACAGATATCCAAATGGGCTATGGCCATCTAAAAATACCAACATTTAAATCGCACACATAAAATGGCTAAAATAACACATCTAAACAGGTTAAAACACAACTAAATGGGCTAAAATACACCTAAATAGGCTAAAATAAACCTCCTAAATGAGTTAAAATAAAAAATCTAAAAAATACGAACATTTACATTGCACACATAAAATGGGTCAAATACAGTGGTTTAAAAATGCCATAATTAAAACGCACATATAAAAATGGTGTTAATACAACTGTGTAAATGGGCTAAACATCAATTGTACTCGAAAAATGGCAAAATACAGCGATAAATCTTGCACATAGTATGCCTAAAATACAGTAATCTAAATGTGCTCAAATACGGCTATCTAAAAATACCAATATTTAAATTGCACACATAGAAGCAAAAAAAAAATACAGCCGTAATCCCTGTAATGGGCTAATTTCCCCCCCCCCCCCCCCCCCCCCCCCCCCCCCCCCGAAAAAAAGCCTATCCAGAGATCATGGGCCAAAACACTTGTTTGAAGGGGGCTTCTCCTCTGAGGACTCTCTGCTGCCATACTCTACATGAGTTTCTTACCACTACCATACTTTAAATCGCACATAAAATGACTAAAATACAGTCGTCTAAATGGGCTAAAAAAAAAAACCCATCTTAATGAAATAAAACAAAACCCATCTAAATATGCTAGAACAAAACCATCTAAATGGGCTGAAATAATCTAAAGAGCTAAAACAAAACCATCTAAATGGGCTAAAACAACCATCTAACTGGGCTAAAACAAATCCATCGAAATGGGCTAAAACAAATCCATCTAAATGGGCTAAAACAACAATCTAAATGGGCTAAAACGACAATCTAAATGGGCTAAAACAAAAACATGTAAATGAGCTAAAACAAAACCATCTAAATGAGCTAAAACAATCTAAATGGGCTAAATTAAACGATCTAAATGAGCTAGCAGCAGAGAGACATCCAGAGTCATGAACTGGATGTGGGCCGGCCTCCCTAGAGTGTAAGGAAGATTAAAGGCTTGAAACACTTGTTTGAAGGGGGCTTCTCCTCTGAGGACTCTCTGCTGCCATGCTCTAGGCGAGTTTATTACTACCATGCTTTCAATCACGCACACATAACGGCTAAAATACAGCCGTCTAAATGGGCTAAAATAATATAATTAGCTAAAACAAAACCCATCTAAATGGGTAAAGTAACGATGCAAACAGGCTAAAACAAAACCATCTAAATGAGCTAAAATAACTCTAAATGGGCTAAAACCATCTAAATGAGCTAAAACAAAACCATGTAAATGAGCTAAAATTAAATGAGCTGAAACAAAACCATCTAAATGGACTAAAACAAAACCATCTAAACAAGCTAAAACAAAACCATCTAAATGGGCTAAAACATCCATCTAAATGAGCTAAAACATCCATCTAAATGAGCTAAAATTAAATGAGCTAAAACAAAACCTAGATCTAAATGGGCTAAAACAACACCATCTAAATGGCTAAAACAACATCTAAATGGGCTAAATTAACCATCTAAATGGGCTAAAACAATCTAAATGGGCTGAAACAAAACCATCTAAATACATGGAGCAGCAGAGAGGCATCCAGAGTCATGAACTGGATGTGGGCCGGCCTCCCTAGAGTGTAAGGAAGATTAAAGGCCCGAAACACTTGTTTGAAGGGGGCTTCTCCTCTGAGGACTCTCTGCTTCCATGCTCTAGGCGAGTTTCTTACGACTACCGTACTTTAAACCACACACATATAATGGCTAAAATAGAGCTGTCTAAATGGGCTAAAATAACCATCTAAATGGGCTAAAATAAAAAATGGGCTAAAACAAAACCATCTAAATGGGCTAAAATCTAAAATGGGCTTAAACAAAACCATCTAAATGGGCTAAAACAAAACCATCTAAATGGCTAAAACGAAACTAAATGAGCTAAAACAAAACCATCTAAATAAGCTAAAACAAAATCATCTAAATGGGCTAAAATAACTATATAAATGGGCTAAAACAAAACCATCTAAATACAAAAAGGGGCAGCAGAGAGACATCCAGAGTCATGAACTGGATGTGGGCCGCCCTCCCTAGAGTGCAAGGAAGATTAAAGGCCAGAAACACTTGTTTGAAGGGGGCTTCTCCTCTGAGGACTCTCTGCTGCCATGCTCAACATGAGTTTCTTACCACTTCCATACTTTAAATCACACATATACCTAAAAAACAGCCATCTAAATGGGCTTAAAAAAAACAACCATCTAAATGGGCTAAAACAAAACCCATCTAAATGTGCTAGAACAAAACCATTTAAACGGGCTAAAGCCAAACTAACTAAATGGGCTAAAACAAAACCATCTAAATGGGCTAAAACTAACCAAATGGGCTAAAACAAAAAAATTTAAATGAGCTAAATCAAAACCATCTAAATGAGCTAAAACTAACTAAATGGGCTAAAACAAAAACCTGTAAATGAGCTAAAACAAAACCATCTAAATGAGCTAATACAACAATCTAAATGGGATAAATTAAATAATCTAAATGAGCTAAAACAAAACCATCTAAATACATAAAGCGGCAGCAGAGAGACATCCAGAGTCATGAACTGGATGTGGGCCGGCCTCACTAGAGTGTAAGGAAGATTAAAGGCTCGAAACACTTGTTTGAAGGGGGCTTCTCCTCTGAGGACTCTCTGCTGCCATGCTCTACGCGAGTTTCTTACCACTACCATACTTTAAATCACACACATATAATGGCTAAAATACAGCTGTCTAAATGGGCTAAAACAAAACCATGTCAATGGGATTAAACGAAACCGTCAAAATGGGCTAAAATTCTCTAAATGGGCTAAAACAAAACCATATAAATGAGCTAAAACAAAACCATCTAAATGGGCTAAAACAACAATCCGAATGGGATAAAACAAAACCATGTAAATGAGCTAAAATTAAATGAGCTAAAACAAAACTATCTAAACGGGCTAAAACAAAACCATCTAAATGGGCTAAAATAACCATCTAACTGGGCTAAAACAACAATCTGAATGGGATAAAACAAAACCATGTAAATGAGCTAAAATTAAATGAGCTAAAACAAAACCATCTAAATGGGCTAAAACATCCATTTAAATGGGCTAAAACAAAACCATCTAAATGAGCTAAAACTAAACCATTCAAATAAGCTAAAACAACAATCCAAATGGGCTAAAACAATACCATCTAAATGGGTTAAAACGACCATCTAAATGGGCTAAAACAACAATCTAAATGGACATAAACTAAACCATCTAAATGGACAAAAACTAAACTATCTAAACGGACAAAAACTAAACCATCTAAATGGGCTAAAACAAAACCATCTAAATGGGCTAAAACCATCTAAATGGGCTAAAACAAAACCATTTAAATGGGCTTAGATATCAATCTGAATGGAATAAAACAAAACCATCTGAATGGGCTAAAACAAAACCATCTAAAGGAGCTATAATAATCTAAATGGGCAAAAACTAAACCATCTAAATGGGCTAAAACGAAACCATTTAAATGGGCTAAAATATCAATCTAAATGGGCTAAAACAAAACAAAACAAAAGTCTCATTGGTTGAGACTATAAACCAAAGTCCCACATGTGCAAACCCAGCAAAACCCAGGGCAGAACAATTTGCACACAGAACATTTTGCACACATTAGAACTTGAACACTTTCAAAAGAACAGGCAGAACAGGCCATCTGTGCCGGTAGGAGCGGATAACATAATTATATATGTTATATATATAACAGCATGCACACAGGTGTGTTTACACACTATCCCTGAGGGGGAAAAAAACAATGGGTAGGCACTGCACTTGTGGCAATGCCCCCCCCCCCCCCCCCCCCCCCCCCCCCCCCCCCCCCCAGAGCAGCCCGAATTTCACACAGACAAATCTGCTATGACATAAAGTGGTATAAAATAAAATAAAATAAAAACCATTGGGCTATCCACTCCCTTCAACCACAATCACATCACTTTGGTTGTCCCTTTCCAATCCAAACCAGCAGAGTACATAAAACAGGTATTTAGTCACATCCAGGGCATCAAGGATAACACTCCCACCCACTGTCACTCCACCCACAGTAAGGTGACTAATGTCTTGTCACACAATACAAAACAATAACTCCACCACCACTACAAAGACCAACACAGCTATCAACTCAACTGACAAAGAGTTACCATTAGGGAAATGGCAGGATATATCAATCAGAGATCCAAACCCCACCTGAAGACCATCCAAAGTCACCAGAAGGTAGGACATCAGGCAAACTGCCACACAAAACAAAAACTACACTAGTTCAAACTATCCACTCACCTCAAAAGAGGTATAAACAACAATATAACCAAGACAAATATCTATATCTATCTATAAATATAATATATATATATATATATATATATATATATATATATATATATATATATATATATATATATATAACACCAAGACAATAAACTGGCATCACTCTTGAAGCAACCACTGGAAGGAACAAACTACAGCTGTCAACTCCTCCTAGGAAGAGTTCCCACACTGCAAACAGCACAAATGCCACAGATACACAGAGCCCAACATCACATGAAGACTTCACACACAAGTCACCAGAAGAGTCCCCACACTGCAAACAGCACAAATACCACAGATACATAGAGCCCAACATCACCTGAAGACTTGGCACACAAGTCACCAGAAGAGTCCCCACACTGCAAACAGCACAAATGCCACAGGTACATAGAGCCCAACATCACCTGAAGACTTGGCACACAAGTCACCTGAAGAGTCCCCACACTGCAAACAGCACAAATACCACAGATACACAGAGCCCAACATCACCTGAAGACTTAACACACGTCACCAGCAGGTAATGAGTCAGACCAACAAACAGCAAACCACCAGAGATTGTGCAACTGCAACACTAGTCTCATTGGAGGAGACTATAAACCAAGGCCATGTGCGCACATGTTAAAACCCTGTTTTGCCTGGAAAAGCAGCCATGTGTTGCTGGTAGGAGTAGAAGACAAAATTATATATGTAAACAGCATGCACACAGGTGTCCTATTTAGATACCATCCCTGAGGGGAAAAAATAATGGGTAGGAGCTGCACATGTGGCAACAAGCTCTCCCTGGGGAGAGCAGCCCATCAAGCAAAGAAATATGCTGTGACATAAGTGGTATAAAAAAACAATTAAATTGCTTGACCACAGCCACCTCAAAGAAAACTTCCCTCCATAAACAACCCCAAAATAAAACCAGCTTTAAAATATGCACCCAGCTAACAAACAAAACTCTTCACTTCACAAAGAAAACTTCCCTCTGATAAACAGCCCCACAATAACACCAGCTTAAAAATTATGTACCCAGCTAACAAACAAAACTCTTCACTTCACAAAGAAAAATTCCCTCTCTTAAACAACCACAAAATAACACCAGCTTAAAAAATATGTACCCAGGCACCAACCTTGCCCTAAAACAAAAGAAATTACCCCCCACCCTCCCTTCTAAACTTTGCCTAATACACTAAGAATGACCTCTCACAAAATATCCAGTCAGCAAGCTTGGCCTGCTAACCTCAGATTGACCTACACAAGAAGCCCCCCCCCCCCCTCCCCCGCTCTCTCTCTCTCTCTCTCTCCTCTCTCTCTCTCTCTCTCTCTCTCTCTCTCTCTCTCTCTCCTCTCCCTCTCTCTCTCTCTCTCTCTCTCTTGTGCAGAACATCTTGCTCACAGTTAAATCCTGTTCCGCTTTTCGTAAGAGTAGGCCATCGTGTGCCGGTGGGAACAGATGACATTTACAAAACTGCCTACACACGGGGACTGGATGTAAAAAAACACATGAGTCATTATTCAATTATCCTCCATATAAAAGAATAAATCAAATCAATAAAATCTCTCCCCCTCTTTCTCGTGCATGCAGAACATCTTGCATTAAATCCTGTTCTGCTTTTTGTAAGAGTAGGCCATCGTGCAGTGGGAACAGATGATAATATTTACAAAACTGCATACACATAGGGACTGGATGTAAAAAAAGCACAAGAGTGCTTATTCATTATCTTCGATATAAAAGAACAATCAAATCAAATCAAATCAAATCAAATCAAATCTCTCTCTCTCTCTCTCTCTCTCCTCTCTCTCTCCTCCTCTCTCTCTCTCTCTCCTCTCTCTCTCCTCTCTCTCTCTCTCCCCTCTCTCTCTCTCTCTCTCTCTCTCTCTCTCTCTCTCTCTCTCAAAACAAAGGACGTCATGATCACAGTGACACCCATCCCTTCTCTTCCCCCTCCATGGCTGTCACAAAGCCATGTGAAATACTCCATGGCAACCACCCTCCCATCCATTTCACATTCAAAGATTTATTATCTCACAAATAGAGAAAGTCTTGTGGGTTACAAGTAAAAAAAAAAGTAAATAGGAAAAACATGTATCACAGAGTATTAACACAGCACAGTACACCAGTTCCATATACATTTAAAAAAGATCAACAGAAACATTTATCACCCAAAACAATAAGATTCAATCATTAAAAACAGATACACACACAGACCATGATTCACATTCCTGTATCCCTGTGAATCATGGACCCTGACTGCAGATTTGGAGAGAAGAGTACAGGGGGTAGAGATTAGATGCTTCCGGAGACTCCTTGGCATCCTACAGAGACCATGTGAGCAATGATGAAGTGCATAACAGAATCCAGCAAACCATTGGTCCTTACGAAAATCTATCAATCATAAAGAAGCATAAACTTAAATGGTACTGGCATGTCACATGATCAAAAGGACTTGCAAAAACAATACTGTAAGGCACTGTCCAAAGAAGAAGAAAAAGATGCAGGCCAAAGAAGAGATGGGAGGACATTTTATCTTGATGTTATCCCTAAAAAGGGCGGAAACTGGATGTAAAGCAGCACATGAGTGCTTATCTATAATCCTCGAATAAAAGAATTTGCATTGCCTTGCCTTCTCTCTCTCTCTCTCTCTCTCTCTCTCTCTCTCTTCTCTCTCTCTCTCTCTCTCTCTCTCTCTCTCTCTCTCTCTCTCCTCTCTCTCTCTCTCTCTCTCTCTCTATTTCTTCTCTGTAAAGGCTGGAAGGGAAATATATATATATATATATATATATATATATATATAATATATATATATATATATATATATATATATATATATATATAGATGCCTCAGAGCAAGAACGGTTTATCTGAAAAAAATACCAATTTTCATTTTTTTTTTATTTGGTAGAATTTACTGTAAACTTTCAGATGACAAAACGATTAAAAAAAAAATTATATTAATTTTAAAGATATTTGAAGAAAACCGTTCTTGCACAAAATTACCTGAGTGAATTTATCATGGTAAAAGGGACGACTGCATGGCACTCCACTTTTGCTCTAAAGGCTGTTGTGCCAATTAACCTGGTAAATTGTGTAAGGAAAGACTTCAAGCTGTGCAAAACCTTCTTGCATGGGAAGGGATACACTAGGACCACTGGGCAGTTTACGCAACACTGGCGGGCCTGGATGCCGTGTGGTTCTTGCGTGGGAACACTGGTGACTGGAGAGTGATCTTATCTGGGAAAAAGGGTCAAGCTAATTGCCATGCCATGCTTGCATGGGAGGAAGTTCCAGTTCTGCTGTAATTTCTCTGCAGACATAGGTGGTCTGGCTTTACTGCCAGTGTTTTTGCTATCATGGCGTTTCTTCTACATGTATTACAACACAAACACACTATGGTAAAGATAGCATCAATGCTCTTCCTCTCTCGAAAACGGAATGCTTCCATTCAATCCTCGATTTGTTCTGACCTTTCAAACTTTTCAAGTGAGCATGTCTCGAAACTTTTGAAAATGTGACGCTCCACCACGAAATGAGTCGCTTAGCACATAACCCACTTTTCCGCTAGGAGCCATTAAAGGCAGGTAGGGTCAAGTTAGCAATTTTGAGATTTTGATTGATTATTAAAGTATAGCCATTATTCTACCTTATAGTGAAATATTAAATCATAATTTTGTTTCCTTTTGCCTTTAACCCTACACTGCGCTGTTGACGAGCGCCGCTCGTCATAGAAACCGCCACCTGCAATGCTGTGTTGACGAGCGCCGCTCGTCATGAACCAACGCTCTCTCTGTTTCGCTCAGCATTGCTGAAAATCCTTCTTATTATGATTTGTTAGCTCCCTTGATGTATCTTCAACCCATGAGTCCATTTTTCAAGTCATTTGCAATTTTATGACGTTCAATCGCAAAGGGAAACGAGGTACTGCGAAGTTCAATTTTGGGTTTTCGAAGCAATGGCTCCCCTCAACTGACCTATACAGTTGCCGAAGTTATTGATGAAATTTATAGAGATCAGATAGTGAGATTAGGGTTGGTTTTTTTTTTTTTTATTCAGTTGACATCGAACTTTGCGATGCGAACAACTCAGTTTGATCCGGAAGAAATTCTGCGTACTCGTTGTCTGATCGGAACATGTACTCGTCTGAATCGGAACATGAAGATCGTATGTTCGAGATGCAGTTGGGTATAGTTGAGGGCTTTATTCGTTTATAACATAATTATATGCTTTTTTCTCTGTTTATTCATAAACAGAACAACTGAATGTGTGTATCGTATGGTTGCACCAAGCCCGGTCAGTGAGCGAGCGAGCCAGTGAGTGACTGCTCATGTGTTTGATCTACTTTGAAGTGGTTGCGACTCGTGTGTCCTTGTCACCTAGGCTACTCGTTAGCTGTCAGTTATCAGTGTGTGTGTCTGTCTGTTTTGTTGATGACTATTGTTCTTGCTGACATCTACCCTGGCTCCCTGGGTGTGTGTTTGTGTGAAGAGCAGGTGTGTGTGTGTGTGTGTGTGTGTGCGCGTGCGTGCGTGGTGCCTGCGCTGCGCGCGCACGTGTGTCTGTCTGTCTAACTATATATTTTAAAAATGTCACAAATACATCTTCATTCAATTTCTTTCATTCAGTATATACTTTTATGTAGCTATTTAGGGATTTCCTGAATTAAAGCAATTGAAAATCATATGCGTGATTTTTGTCTGTTTCTGAAATTTCTTCAGCATAGGCCTGAGCAAAATAGGTCAGCAGCGAAAAGGTTAAACTGTTTTTAAAATACCCAAGCCCTCATTCTGACCACCTATTAGGATGCTAAACTTGTCATTTTCTCATTTTGTCATTTCCTGCAGTCTAGCATTTCAACTTTCATAACCTTTCTAGAATTGTCCGATTTCAAACTGTTTTTGTATTGTATAGCCATTTTATTGCAGTTTAATAACATATCAATAACTAGAAATTGACCTCTGTGCAATGCGTTCATTATGTGGTGGAGCGTCACAAATGGCAAATTGCTGGTAGACCTTTCTTACTCTGAGCATCGTAATGTCTGACTCCTAAACTGAGGGAGAAGGTAGCATATCCAAAAATCTTGCCTTGGTTAACCTTGGAGCTCAAACAAATGGACATTAATTGGATATATAGAGACAGCAAGATGTGAATAGGCATGGAATGTAGACCCTGAATGCATGCCATGTGCATACATACAGACAAAGATATCTAAAATACATATCGAGAAAGATGCATCTGAATACAGTGATTTACAGGTCCTGTAAAATACATGGTTGAAATGAAGGTTTTAAAAACGGGCATCTAAATACAGATGCCTGAAGTGTATCAACATACATCTGAAATAGGGCCAGCTAAAGTATGTACTTTAGCAGACTGTACTTAATTGAAATACAGGTATTCTAATGTCAACTTCTGAATATAGAACTAAATTCACTAAAAATACACTTCCATCTAACTTGCAAGCAATTGAATTAAAACAGAAAATAAATAATGACACGACTTGGAATATAAAACATCTGAGAAACAAACCTCTAATAACGGACATCTACAAAAGAAAAACTTCGGATGTACATGTAATATACATCTATTATAAAATGCAGACATTCTACAACAGGTACACACGCTGAAACCAGTCTGAACATACTCTGAAGGGGACACACACTGAAATGCGTATGAATGCAATCTGCAACAAACCCATTCTACAACAGGTACATATTCCATTCCAGACACATATTTGAATACGTTATATAATGGGCACCTGTAACAAACACGTGCAGAACAACACATCTGAATGCATTCTACAGTGAACACATTTTCTACATGAATGCATTCTAGGAAGGACAGATATACATGCAGATTAACATGTCTGAACACATTGTACAACGTCTACACATGCTGAATAACGGGTCTGAATACATTCCATGACACCTAGGCTAGACACGCAGAACAACTGGTCTGAATGCATTCTGTTATGAACATATTCTACAATGGGCACATACAAACGCGTAACAACACATCTCAACATATTGTACAACAAACACATTTTGAAGTGGACGCCTACACATGTGGAACAACACATTTGAACACATTTTTATGATGAACACATTGTACAATGGGCACCTACACATGCTAAACAACATGATATTATATAATGTATTCCTATAGATAGCCCCAGCTGCAGTTTTTTATATTTTATTTTATTTTATTTTTATTTTATTCTTTTATATCAAGGATAACAGAATAAGCAATCATGTGCTTTTTTTCATCCGGTCCCCGTGTGTATGCAGTTTTGTAAATATTGTCATCTGTTCCCACCGGCACACGATGGCCTACTCTTACAAAAATCGGAACAGGATTTAACGTGTACACAAGATGTTCTGTGTGTGTTCGCACACGGGGCCTCGGTTTAAAGTCTCATTCGAAGGTCTAGTGGTTAGGACATTGGACTTTGGCTATGGCGTTGTGCCCTTGGAAAAAGCACTTTAGGGCTATTTTCTCACCCCATCCAGGTGTAAAAGAGGTACCAAGCTTGTGTTGGGGGTTAACCCTGCCATAGACTGGCGTCCTATCCAGGGGGGAGTCTATGACTCAGTCTCTTAATGCCACAGAAACCGGGATAAGCACCGGCCTGATGAGCCTTAAGCTTGGGACAGACTTTTACTTTAAACCTTTTTTTTTAAATAGATGCTGAATAACACGTCAAAATACATTATATAATGCACACCTACAGATGCTGAAGTACATGTCTAAATACATTATATAATGTACACCTATACACACTGAATAACACGTCTAAATAAATTATACACTGTACACCTACACACACTGAATAACATGTATAAATACATTATATAATGTACACCTACAATGAACACATTCTACAATGACACATGGACGGGATAGCTCAGTGGTCAGGCGCTAGCTTTTCCCCAGCCAGGTTAAGCAGCCTGGTTGCCAGTTGGATGGGTGTCCGTTTGCGCGCCTTGGCTTCAGTACAGTTCACCCAGCTGTAAATGGGTACCTGCCCTCTTTAGGGTCAGGGAAGGTAAAGCAGTGAGGGAGAGGAGATAACCGCCGCCCTCCCCCTAGAGAAGCTAAGGTTTCTGATGCTTTGCTCCCCTACGACCACACAAATTATGGGACACCTTTACCTTTTAATGTACACCTACACTCACTGAATAACACGTCTAAATGCATTATATAATGTGGGCTACACCTACACACACTGAATTGCATGTCTAAATACATTATATAATGTACACCCCACACACTGAATAATATGTCTAAATTCATAATATAATGTACACTTCCACACACTCTAATGCATGTCTAAATACATTATATAATGTACACCCACCCACACTGAATTGCATGTCTAAATACATTATATAATGTACACCCAACCACACAATTGCATGTCTAGACTCCTGCGCTTAGCCCTATGCTCTAAGTCTGGCCTCCATCAATACATTCCAGCTTTAGGGCAGCTCACTAAGAATTTCATGAGAGAAAATTAAAAATATTGCTTGAAAAAAGGAGAGAGAATGGGCTGGGTGGGGAGAAACTAGGCAAAAGAAAAGGGAGAAAATAGGTGATAGAAAAGGGGAAATTTCTAGCACAGAATTTGCAGGAAGCAGGGATGCCATTTATACTGAAAGAGCCCCCAGTATAAACACAGACTGGAAGTACAGAATTCTGCCTGTTTTGGGGTGTGCTGGTCTTGTGGCTCTATGCATGCTCCACACCTGTCAATATAAATATTTATTTATTTGAGGACTGGTTTCAGGCAAGCTCAAAGTAGTTAACAGGATATTTCACTACAAAAATATATCAAAAAATGCTTAAAGTAAATGGATGAAAATACACTTTCTTCATACCCATAGTCATTATGTGTACCCCCTCATCAAGATAGCATCACACCCAAGTGAAGGCAAAATCTCAGTCTTATTTTTTTTCATCCTCACGATCTTCTGAATCATACAAGATCGTTTTCACCACTGTCAGGCTCATCTAAAACCTCATTTGCCTCTTCTTTAGCTGTTTAAAGCCATTGAGGCATTCAAGGTGAAGAGTTAAGTCATTTTGAACAAGTACAGTCCAAGCACTCATGCAAAATAACACAAAATATGAGCTAGAAAAACAATTCGTTTTTGCCATGTTTCTGCAACTAGGCTAAATGTTGGGATTAATTTTGCAGTTGTTTCCCTTTAGCTGTAGTTGGGGCAGCTAGCTTGTTTTACACCAAAATTTACAGCGTGTAGAGTGCACATTTCACCACCGAAATTTTTTACAGCATGTACAGTGCACATTTCACCACCGAAATTTTTACGGCGTGTAGAGTGCACATTTCACCACCGAAATTTTTACGGCCTGTAGAGTACACATTTCACCACCGAAATTTTTACAGCGTGTAGAGTGCACATTTCACCACCGAAATTTTACAGCGTGTAGAGTGCAATTGCCACAACTTTCACCACCAAAATTTTTAGTCTAGGAATTGATTTTTTTTCCAGCACAGATAAAGTTGATGAATGCATAAAAACCTTTACCAATGTCTGTCTAGAACACCTTGTATTTTGTTTATCATCTTTTTCTAAAGTGATGTTTTTTTTGCCTAGTTTTCTTGCAATTGTGGTTTTGTTTTGCTGTTTGTTTATTCTTGGAATCATTATAAGCTTGCTTCCAAAATGTGGTT
>JASPKP010005650.1:10000-15517 GCA_030674155.1 Stramonita haemastoma | reverse complement strand
CCCCTCCCTGGCTGCTTTCCCTTTTTGACCTACAGAGGGCGGTCCCATTTACGCTGGGGTGAACAGGGGGGACTGTATGAAGCCAAGGTGTGCAAACGGTCACCCATCCAACTGGTAACCACGCTCAATGCTGCTTAACTTTGACTTGGGGAAAGTAAAGTGCTCTGACCACTCAGCTATCCCCCCCCCCCAAATACAAAGGACAAAAATATTTTCCACACTTTTTGGCTAAACCCCAAAATGTAGAAGAGAATGCGAACAGGAATGTGTGGAGTAAGCCTGTAGACATTTTATGTGGCCAGCGGCCCTTTATACAGAGAATTTACAATCTTCATGGAGATCAATATGTAGGAAAACTGGAGAGCTATTTATACTCCTCTCCCAATTTTTTTTAGAACAGAGAGAAATATTTTTTAGAACTGCGTATCGTAGAAAGGGGGAGGGGTCTAGGTTTATGACCCCTTTGTTATAATTTGTAGATTAAATCAAATAAATAATGATCTGGGCAGAATTTATGTAAATTTGTGTTCATCTGCTAGAGCATTGAGGTTTCACCAATGGTGAGAGTTTTGCATATGCAACCGTTTTCGCCCACCATTGAGATAACCACATTCTGACTTCTAGAGCCATATGTAAACACCACACCAGTTTACATGCCAGCCTGCATATTTTTGTCATCTGTTCTTAACAGCACGGATGGCTTACTCTTCCCAAAGACAGAACGGGTTTGAAGGTGTCTGCAAGATAGTGTGCGTGTTGTTTTCACGAGGGGCTATGGTCTATAGTCTCATCCAAAGCAATTTCCTGTGACAGGAATCGGTACTGATGTTCAGTCCATGGGGTAAATTCCCTTGAATGAGTGTCTTTGGTGGTGACTACAACCCCATCTCAATCAAGTGCTGTTAAAATCATTTTAACTATATTTATTTATTTACGTTGTTATTTATCTATTTGTTTATTGATTGATTGATTGATTCTTTTATATCGAGGATAATGGAATAAGCACTCATGTGCATTTTTACACCCAGTCCCGTGTGTATGTAAATCTTGTCATTTGTTCCCACCGGCACACAATGGCTACACTTACGAAAAGCAGAACAGGATTTAACGTTGTGCGCAAGATGTTTTGCGTGCGTTCGCACGCGGGGCCTCGGTTTATAGTCTCATCCGGACTTGTGGGGAGAGTGGAAACAGCACTTATGCTACCTCCAGGAGAAATCCCCTCGAAAGGGAATCGAACTCGGGTCGTCAAATTGCGAACGCAATGTTCTGACCACTAGGCTATCCCGTCCCCAAGTCGCAAGTGCAGCACTCTAACCGCTTTGCTACCTCCCTCCCCCCTTTCACCTTCGTGTTATTTCGATATCATTCTTCTTGATCTTGTTCTTGTTGTTCTTGTTCGTGTTCTTTTTCTTCTTCTTTGCATTCTTCTTCTTCTTTGCATTTTTCTTTGCATATTTCTTCTTCTTTGCATTCTTCTTTGCATTCTTGTTCCTCTTCTTTGCATTCTTCTTTTTTAAATACATACCCTCTGACTCATTCCGCTCTTCTATCTCACGCTATGCACATTGTAGTTTTTCTTTCAATGCTTCTTGTTACGTTCTTGCTTTGCTTTGGTTTTGGTTTTCGCTATCTTCTCATGCATGTTGCGTGCTTTCAGATCATATTCTGCAGCAATTAGGCTTTTACCTGCACTGCGCATGACGAAACAGCTCCTTCCATTTTGGGCAGAACTGTTTGTTTCCCTGCCTCTGTCTTTTCTAAGCCCTTGCCCATTCAGATATTTGTTCCTTTCTTTTCTCTTTCTTTTTTCTGTGTTTATGGGTGTGCCTCATCTGTCTGTGCTTATTTGTCAGTTTCTGTATTTTTTTCTCATTCTCTTGTTTCATCTGTTGTTCCTCCCTCTCTCTTTCTGTCTTTCTTACAGTATCACTTTTGCATTATATATATATATATATGTGTGTGTGTGTGTGTGTGTGTGTGTGTGTGTTTGTGTATGCGTGTGTTTTGTGTGTGTTTGTTTGAAATCGCGCGCGCGCGCGCGTGTGTGTGTGGTGTGCTTTTGTGTGTGTTTCTTTTTATCTCTATATCTCTTCCCACATCTACCTATCTCTCCCTTCTCTCTTTCTTTTCTCTATCCCATCTCTCTCTTCTATCTCTCCTCATTCCTTTCCTCCTCCTCCTCCTCTCTCCTCTCTCTCTCTCTCTCTCTCTCTCTCTCTCTCTCTCTCTCTCTCTCTCTCTCTCTCTCTCTCTCTCTCTCAAACCCCCCTCTTTACAGGAGCCAAATGCAGTGATGAACTCTTGCTGCTCATTGCAATGCATCACCAGCCAGCCTCTGTATCTCTTTCATCCTCTCTTGACCGCCTCCTCATCCTCAGTGTGTGGCAGAATGGAGACAACAACCGATGCTTTCCCTACATACATGCCCGCCCCAATAGACATTGCTCAGATCTTTTACTGTGTCCCTTACAGACTATTCTGTTTCATTACTTTTTCCCGGTTATATTGTTGTAGGGTCAGGGAAGGTAAAGCAGCGAGGGAGAGGAAATGGGCACCTAAATATGCTGGCCCCTAGAGAAGCTGAGGTCTCTGACGCCTCGCTCCCCTACGGCCACACAGGTTATGGGATACCTTTACCTTTTTTGTTTTTTTTCCACGGCAAGAACACTAAGGTTTACCAATGGCGAGATTTTGCTATTGTGACTGTTTTTGCTCACCATTAAGGTAGCCACATTCCGACGTCTGAGATGAAGTTTAAATATGAAACAAGTGTGCATGCGCTTTTTAAATTATGTCATGTATTCTTACTGGTACGCGATGGCCTATTCTTTTGAAAGAAAGAACATGGTTTAAACATGTGGGCAAGATGTTCTGCATGTTTTTGCATACAGAACCATGATTTATGGTCTCTTTCAAAGGATTTTAGGAGTGAAGTCAGTATTAATATTAACTCCAGAGTAGAAAATCCCCTTAAACAGGGGCCTGTGCGGTGGCTCGATCTCTGCCAGTGGGTCATGAGCGCTACGCTCTAACCACTAGGCTACCCCCACACTGTTCTTCTTCGGGTGAGAATAGAAACCGAGGGCCCCGTGTGCGAACGCACGCTAAACATCTTGCGCACACGTTCAATCCTGTACCGCTTTTCGTAAGAGTAGGCCATTGTGTGCCGGTGGGAACAGATGATAAAATTTACAAAACTGCATACACTTGGGGACTGGATGTCAAAAAGCATAAGAGTGCTTATTCCATTATCCTCGATATAAAAGAATGAATAAATAAATAGATAAACACAGACCATTGTATTGTCCGGACATTGATACAGAGAACAACACTGCCCCATGCGTTGTGGCTTTTCCCGTCCTTAAAATGCAAGAAAAAAATATCGATGGAAGTGTATGAACATGTCAATAGACATTAATTTTGTAAGCTAGAGAATACACTCTCTTGGATGAAATCAATCTGGAAAAAACCCTCCAGTTATTTATAACCTTTTCCATTTTATCTGGATGGGGGAAAATGATCAATAGGAAAAGAAGGGGGTGAAGAGGGTGGGGAGGGGGTGTAGAGGAGGGGTAATGATGGTGTCTCCTGTCCATGCAGAGAACATGAGATAACAGTTATCTTGGCAGATTTCATCATTTGAAAATATAGAGAGAAATGTAACATTTATTTTGCTGAATTTGTCTTCCTGGCTTCATCAGTAGAGAGAGAGAGAGAGAGAGAGAGGAGAGAGAGAGAGAGAGAGAGGAGAGAGAGAGAGGAGAGGACTCAAGACTCAAGACTCAAGAATTTAATTGTATAGGCCATACAACCCGTTACAATTCCACGGTCAATCAGGTGTGAATGGATATAGCATTGTGTTATACATATTTGAATGAAAGATTATCAGTAACACAAAGAAAACAATATTAGCTTTCAAAATGACATTAGCGGCGTCTGTTGCTATCATACCTAAAAAGATCATGGACACATATGTTGTCTTGCTTATAACTTTCCAATGATGTTAGGAGAGAATACATGCTATACGTTTATAGAATAAACACCTCTTATAAGTCACTTCGAACATTGCAACAAAAGAGAAAATACAGTTCTGTTTCCAAAGCACTATGACAAGTGAACACCGGTGATATTGCTCAGAAGAAGCTGCATAGTTTTTGTTATGTACATCTATAGTTTTGACGTATATGAATTCAAACAGAATGTCACCGATATTTTGTTGGGTACCAAGGTAAAGTACGTTTCCATACATGCATCATAACACAAAAGGCACGTGTTCTTAATCAATAGGTTCTTAGCGTACATATATGTCAGCTGAACAATGAAAGGAGGCAAATAGAAAACAATATACTCCACAGTTTTCAGTATGTAGTAGAACCACTTCCATCACCTGCAGTAGAGCTACTGAGTATACATAGATCATAACTTACATGCAAACATAGAACAAAATTCCCATAACCGTTTAAACTGTAAAATTGCAACCTTTAAGTAGAGTAGTAGATGGATCTGTAACGAATTGTGTCATACAATTAAGGGTTTCATCTACCTCGAAGCAAAAGAAATTTAGTCAGAATACAACGGCTGTTTGCTTGTTGTTCTTGCATTAAGGTTGCATCATTATTAAGTCCAACAATATTAAATTAAGCACACAACACTCAAGTATCTAAGTACTATCTGCGAAGTCATTGTTATAATATAGACTGTCAGCTTAATTAGATATATGGATATATACAAATCATCAATAGGCCTGCATCAAAAAGTATCAAATAGTTTAAGTATGATCGTGTTGTGATACGGTATTGAGATGTTTTCCAGAAAATACATACTGTTTCAAGAACTACTGTTCCTCTACTGTTTCTTCCTTTTTTTGTGTGTGTGTGTTGCTGAATGAAAAGCGCATAGATCTATAAAAAGAAAATGTGTTTCAACAAAAAATCCTTCATAAAGGTTTCAGTCAAATACACACAAATTACACAGAGACACAAAAGGCAGGAGTGAACCATCTTTCAGTGTGGAGGCTATGTCTTTCACTTTCTAGACTAGTGTGTGTGTGTGTGTGTGTGTGTGTGTGTGTGTGTGTGTGTGTTTGTGTGTGTGTGTGTGTGTGTGTGTGTGTGTGTGTGTGTGTGTGTGTGTGTGTGTGTGTGTGCACTGATGTGGGGGTGAGTTGCACTGTTCCAGTTTTTCTTGGGGTCATGATTTTGATGTCATTTCTTTTTCTTTGACACGCTGGGTTTTGAAGCTTGCTTCTTGTTTCTCTGATGAGCCGTTGTCCAGTTTGATGGCAGTCTTGCCTGCGTTCTGCGTGTCTGTCTGTCTGGAGCGGCTTGTTGTGGTGTATCCTCACTGACAGTCCCTGTAGCATTACTTTGATTGAATCCAGTGTTCAGCAGTGGTGGACTGCTCTCACTTTGTTGCGGTTGACCTGGGGCATCCTTGGTGTGCTGCTCTGCATTTTGCGGTGTGACCGTACCCGGGTTAAACAACCTTCCCTGTGAGGAGGCGGGAAGGGAGGAA
>JASPKP010005650.1:0-5000 GCA_030674155.1 Stramonita haemastoma | reverse complement strand
CTTTTTATTCATCACATGCTTCTTCTTCTTTGCATTCTTCTAATTCTTCTTTGTATTCTTTTTATCTTCTTCTTTGCATTTTCTCTATATTTTTGTATTTCTTTTTTTCTTTCTCGTTTTTGTCTTTATTGCTATTTCTTTATTCTTTGTCTTACTTTCTCTCTACTCAGGTAAAGACCCAATTTATGCTTCCATTTCATTCTTTAATGCAGATCACAACCTTGTTCCTTTCTTTCAATTCTTTTCCCCCTTTATCCCCCTGTCCATCTTTGTCCTACGTTACTCTTCTCTTTAAAGCACCATGTTATTTTCATTGTTGAACTTTGTTGTACTCCATTCACGTTTTCCTTTGTTCCCAAGCTCGTGGCAAAACTTTCAGCTAATACTGTGCAAGCAGTTAGAGCTCAGTGGTGCTGTGTAGAGCCAAAGAGCACATCTTCTTTCTGCCAGAAATCTCTGGATGTTTGTCTGTGCCGTGTTTTTCTTCTTGCTATTTTCTTTTGGTTTTGTTTGTCTGGCTCAGTCGTTCATTGATTTTTGTGTGGTTTCTTTCTGGTTGTATTATCTGGGGGCCTGTCTGTCTGTCACTCATTCTCTTTCTCTCTGTCCGTTTGAATGATGTCCGTTTGTTTATCTAGCTGTCGATCTATCTGCCTGTCTGTCTGTCTGTCTGTCTGTCTGTCTGTCTGTCTGTCTGTCTGCGTGTGTGTGTATATGTGTGTGTGTTTTGTAAGTCTCCTCTCTCTCTCTCTCACTCTCTCTCTCTATCTCCCTCTCTCTCTCTCTCTCTGTCTCTCTCTCTCTCTCTCTTCTCTCTCTCTCTCTCTCTCTCTCTCTCTCTCTCTCTCTCTCCTCTCTCTCTCTCTCTCTCCTCTCTGTCTCTCTCTCTCTCTCTCTCTCGTCTCTCTCTCTCTCTCTGTCTCTCTCTCTCTCTGTCTCTGTCTCTCTCTCTCTCTCTGTCTCTCTCTCTCTCTCTGTCTCTCTCTCTCTCTCTCTGTCTCTCTCTCTCTCTCTGTCTCTCTCTCTCTCTGTCTCTCTCTCTCTCTCTCTGTCTCTTCTCCTCTCTGTCTCTCTCTCTTTCTCTCTGTCTCTGTCTCTCTCTCTCTGTCTCTCTCTCTCTCTGTCTCTGTCTCTCTCTCTCTGTCTCTCCTCTCTCTCTCTCTCTCTGTCTCTCTCTCTTTCTCTCTGTCTCTCTCTCTCTCTCTGTCTCTCTCTCTGTCTCTCTCTCTCTCTCTCTGTCTCTTCTCTTCTCTCTCTCTCTCTCTCTCTCTCTCTCTCTCTCTCCTCTCTCTCTCTCTCTCTCACTCTCTCTCTCTCTCTCTCTCTCTCTCTCTTCTCTCTCTCTCTCTCTCTCTCTCCTCTCTCTCTCTCTCTCTCTCTCTCCTCTCTCTCTCTCTCTCTCTCTCTGTGTAGCTACCCTGGCGTGAGTATCTCCCGTTTTCCTTGTAGTTTTTGTTGGCTTTTCTGTCTGACATATTCCTATTCGCTCTCTTTCTTCTCCCCCCCAAAACTTCTTTCGTCCTCTCTACCTGTCTATCTATCTGTCTCCTCTCTTTTCCCTTTTTCTTAGGAGTATCATACACATGTGTGGTGATAGAGTCCCCAAAGCTGCAGTGCGACTACTTTAATGAGAGGTAAATTGCCAACGTGAAAATCTCACCGTTGGGTATTATGAGTATGTGGGTATGCTAAACATGAATTGATACTGAATTCTAATTGAATATTTATACAGATCCTCCCAAAAGTCCATCGGATGAGGCTATAAATCGAGGTCCCGTGTGCGAATGCACGCAGAAAACCTTGCGTACAATCTAAAACCCGTTCGCTTTTCGGAAGAGTAGTTCATTGTGTGCCGGTGAAACGGATGACAAAATTGCAAAGCTGCCATACACACGGCCGGGTGTCTGGATGTAAACAAGCACATAGGTGTTAATCCATTATCCTCGAAATAAAATAAAAAAAAAGTGGTATCTAAGTAATCTTGTCAGAACACTTTGTTTTAAGAATGAATTTTTGCGTGTCAAAAAGTGACTAAAGTAAAACAAAAAAAAAAATATATATACTTATTTTATAAGCACATGTACTCGTAAACACACACACACACACACACACACACACACACACACACACACACAACACACACACACACACCACCCCAACACACACACACACACACACACACACACACAGATAGATAGATATATATATAATATATATATATATATAAATGTATATATATATATTATATATAATATAAATATATATATATATAATATATTTATATATATATTATATATATATAATAAACTAGATTCAGAACATGGCCATATGGTAAAACCTCAGAGTAGTGTAAAAACTGGGTTGTCAGTGTTTTTGTGAATTAAGAGTTCTGATGGCTATTGCGCAAAAGAATTTCTTTTTTGTTTGTTTGTTTTGCTGTTGTGGCACTAAAAACGGCGTATTGTTTCTATCTTTTTTGTTCTCTTTTTCTTTCTTTCCTTTTTTCCTTTTTTGCTTTTTGTCTTTAATTTTTCTTTCTTTCCTTCCTTCTTTTTCTTTCATGATTTTTTCTGTTTTCTGTTTTCTTTCTTTTTTTATCTCCTTGATTCTTCTTCTTTTTCTTGTATGTTTGTTTGTTTGTTTATTTATATGTTTTATATACACATATATATTTTTTAATATATATATATACGATATATATATATATATGATATTTTATAATTATCTCTTTTCTCTAATTTTTTTTTGTCTTCGTTTTTTTTTCCTTTTTAGATCAGTATCATTTTATAGTGCTAAGAAGATTTCAAAGTCTTTCGTTTAAGATCGTTAGCCCTTTATAGTGCTAAGAGAAGCTCCTAAATGTCTAGTTGATCTTCAAATGTACTTGCTTATAGAAAAGAAGATAAACACTTAAAAAGGAACAAAAACTGAAACAGAATGATCACCAGCAAACAGATTCAACGCAGTGATCTGCGAAGTGCTGGAAAGATTCAAAATTTATATCTTAGAAACAAAACAGAAAAAATGAATAGGCTAGATGATGCTTTGATAACCCTCTATTTATACGCTTAGAGATGGGACAGGCTGGTGGTTAGAGCGTTACGCACTGCGCCTCGCAGTTGACGGCCAGGGCTTGAACCCCGCTGAAGGATTTTTTCCCTGTTGGAATCAAGATCAATGCCGACACCATTCCCCCACAAGATTTTCTGCAGATGAGACAATAAACAGACGCCCTGTGTGCAAACACACGCAGAACATCTTACGCACACATTATAACCTGTTCCGCTTTGTGGAAGAGAAGGCCTTTGTGTGCCGGTGCGAACAAATGACAAAATTTAAAAAACTGCATAAACATGGGGGTTGGATGTAAAAGAACTATTTGAGTGCTTATTCTATCATCCTTGAAATAAAAGAACGAATAACATAAATACTGAATTCCATTATCAGCGAAATGGAGTATAAGAATAAAATAGCAGAGTAAAAAGAATGATGAATACTGATCCATTATTGACATTCCGTTTCTTTTATCCACAATACCCAGGCATCTGATCACATGCATTCATTGTCAGATTAGGAAAATATATAAAACTTATTTATTTATTTAAATATTTTATTCATCAATATATTCATTTATTTGTTTGTTTATTTACCCCTTTTCTTATCTATTCTTTTTATTTCGAGGATAATGGAGTAAACACTCGTTTCACATGCTATTTTACATCGAGTACCCATGTGTATGCAGTTTGGTAAAGTTTTGTTATCCGTTCCCAATGCCCTACCCTTCCAAAAAGCGGAACAGGTTTTAACGTGTGCGCAAGATGTTCTGCGTGCGTTCGCACACTATCTGGGTTTTAAGTGTCACATTACTAACGAGGAAGTGAGAATCAGAATCGGTCAAGCCATCGGGCCCTTTGAAGATCTCCTGACCACAGTCAAAAAGCGCAAAACTGAAGTGGTATGGGCACGTCGCAAGATCAACAGGGCTTGCCAAGACGATTCTGCAGGGAACTGTGCAAGGCGGAGAAGGAGAGGCAGGCAGAGAAAGAGATGGGAGGACAACATCCGAGAGTGGACGGCCTCAGGCTGAGTGACACCCTGAGAAAGGTCGAGGACAGAGGGAAATGGAGAGAGCTGGTTGCAAGGTCTTCCGTGGGGCCCCTACGGAATAAACAGACTATGGGATAGAAGAGGAAGTGTCATCCGGAAGGCTTTTAGGGAGAGTGGAGTCGGCACTGATTTTAAACTCCAAGGAAAAATATCCCCTTGAACGGGATTCGAACCCGGGTCAGCAGATCACGAGAGCAATGCACAACGCTCTAACCAACAAAACCAGCCAGGCGTGTCCGTCCCCGTCATCTTGATCTTCCGTCTTTGGTTTTCATTTTTTACATTTTACATTTTAAACCACTGCAAGTTACGGTAGGTTTCTCTGCCTGAAATTCGGGCTGCTATTCCCTGGGGAGAGAGCGTCGCCACAAAAAGTCACGCCACCTATTTTTTTTTTTGTTCATATCTGCAGCTATATTTGTTTTCCTATCAGAGTGGCTTTTTCATACAAGGACAACTGTCTTGTTGCCGGGATTTTTTTGTTACGTGCGCTAAATGATTTTATGTAGCACACGGGACCCCCGTTTATTGTCTCATCAGAAAGATTAGTACCCACCACCACTTATGGTTAAATGGATGGGGGGGGGGGGGAGGAGTTTCTGGCCCAAACAGGGTTCAAATTAATTACCGCACACTTCCGACTCGGACTTTTGGCTTTCTTAGTAGGTGCATTACTTCTAGACCACCGATGCACATTGTCTACCTGTCAAGCCATATGTCCATTCCTTAATGGCTCACCGCATCTATGGACAGCGGTTAGGCCATTGTGAGGGGACGGGATAGCCTAGTGGTCAGAATATTGCGCTGGCAATTTGACCGACCCGAGTTCGATTCCCGTTGGAGGGGATTTTTCCCCTGGAGTTAACATCAGTGCTGACTCTACTCTCCCAAAA
>JASPKP010005649.1:10000-15524 GCA_030674155.1 Stramonita haemastoma | reverse complement strand
AGGAACTGTCACAGAGCGGCTTAGGGGTGGGTTGTCCCGTGGTGGTACGGGGGCGTGTCCGGAAGTTTTCCCCGTTTTCATTTGCTTCCTTTAATATGGAAGATGACTGACCAAAAAAACAACATTAGTCATGCCTTCCGCAGGCAGCAAAAAATCAGTTACAGAGAAGAGAGAGGAAAAGGGGGTGAGAGAGAGAGAGAGGAGAGAGAGGAGAGAGAGAGAGAGGGGGAAAGAAGAGAGGAGGGGAGAGGGAAGAGGGAAGAGAGAGGGGAGAGATAAGGAGAGGGAGAGAGAGGGAGAGAGAGAGAGAGAGAGAGAGAGAGAGAGAGAGAGAGAGGAATGGTTTTGGGAAACCTCCGCTTGCAAGGGCGTAGCAAGTGTTTGTTTATGTTGATGCATTTGCACTTTAAAAACACTTAAATGGGATTTTGTACGAAAATTAAGAATTAAAAGGAATATAGGAATAAAAAAAAAGATGAATACAAAGAAGAAGAAGAAAAAGAAGAAGAAGAAAAAAGAAGAAGAAAAAGAAGAAGAAGAAAAAGAAGAACAAGAAAAAAAAAGAACAAAAAGAACAAGAACAAAAAACAAGAACAACAAGAAAAAGAAGAACGGAAGAAACAAGAGCAAGAACAAGAAAAAGAAGAACAAGAAAAAATGCGAAAAGAAAAAGAATCAAGAGAAGAAGAATGCGAAAAGAAGAAGAATGCAAAAGAAGAATGCGAAGATGAACAAAAGAAGAAGAAGAAAAAAGAAGAAGAAGAAGAAGAAAGAAGAAGAAAAGAAGAAGAGTCCTCCCAATAAAAAACCTCCACCGGGCGCGCGCCGGGCAAAGATCATACAAAACACTTTCCTTTAAAAAACAGGTACAGAAATGGAAACAATTTTCAGAAAAGAACAGAGCACAGTAAAACAGGCGAATAGGCGGAGAGAAAAGAACAGAGCAAATAAACAGAGGCAGGATAACAGGAAAATAAACAGGCACAGCAAAACGGAGCAGAGAGAACAGAGGAATCAGAAGAATCGAGCAGAAGAGGGGGAGAAGAGAAAAGAAGAGACGAGTTCAACAGAGTTAAAACAGAGCAGGCACAACAAACATAACAGACTTTATTCTGGGGAAAAGGGGGGGGGGGGGCTTTAAAAAGAAACCCTTTGGACGTTCAGGGGGAAAAAGGACAAGAGCGAAAAAGAAAGACAAAAGGAGGCCCGGGGGGGGAAAGAGAAAAGAGAAGAAAGACAGACAGGGGGGAAAAAGGGGGGGGAAAGAAAAGAAAGAAAAAAAAGGGGCAAGGGGGGGTGGGGAAAAATTTAAAAAGAAGGAAGAAAGCAGGGGAAATCAGAAAAGAAGAAGCAGAGAAAATATGTGCAAAACAAAGATGCCATAATAAAATTTTTTTTTTGCTTCGGAAAAACGGGTGGTGATTTTTCATGTTTTTACTTTTTTTTTGCAAGTAATTTTCAGCTGTAAAGATGATTCACCCTTCTTGTCTTTTTTTAAAATTTCATCTCTATCATCGTCGTCTTCATAATCACTTTTCCGTCATGATCACCCTCTGCCCTTTTAACACCCCCATCCCCACCCCAAAAAAACTTTTTTGGGTAAAACAATTTTTTAAAAATCACCACCACCCCACCCCCCCTTTTTCATCATTTTACTATCATATCATAAATCATCTTTCATATTTTTTTTCCCCAAAAACCATCCAATCTTTCACCATCCATCAGCAGCAGCAGCGCAGCACCCAGCAGCAGCAGCCAGCAGCAGACAATGCAAAAAGGGGGAAAACACTCCCATCACCAATGACGTCATCAGGTGCCCCGGGGCCCCACAAAAATGTACAATCCCCCTTTGACATCCCGCTTGTCCCCCGTGAGCTGTTCCTTCCCGGGGTCCGTGATCTTTTCTTCCACTTTTTTTTTCCTTTCTTTCTTTCCCACAATCTTTTTTTTTTTTTCTTTTCCTGGCACAGTCTTCCCTGCTGTTTTTCTCTTTTCTCTTTCTTCCCTCTAAAAATTTCCTTTCCCTTTTATGCATCTCTAGTTCGTTTTCCTGACTCTCTTTTTTTCCCTTTTGCCCTTTCCCTTTTGTCCAGCGTGTTGGTCCCTTTCCCCGTAGGGGGTGACACTATCCCCGCGTTCCCCTTTTTCCGCACTGGGTCCCCAAACCACCCTGTTTTTTTGGCCCGTGGCCCACAAATGTCCCCCTGTCGTGTTCAGCCACTTAAACAAATATTGCTGATTTTTTTGGGGGTCTATCAAATCTCTCTATCCTCCTGAAAATCTGTGGGACTCCAGGATCCCCGTTTTTGAAAGGCTAGGGCGGAAAGGCAAAACGTTTTTGACGATAGCACTGTCAATAGGCGGGACTCACTATGCTTCGTTTTGTAGTGCCCCTGTGTTTGGTTGGTCCTTGCTTGGCTTGTGCAGTGCACTTTAAGGGTGCTACTAAAAATTTGATCGATCCCGTTTTCCGACACCCAAAGTTTGGGGTCGTTGTGCTCATGGGTTTGGGGGTAGTGACGAATATTGCCCCGGGACCTTTTCCAAGCTGTCATTATTTTTTTTTGTCAGTAAGGTTTCCCCGTTTTTGGCCCTGGGGTATTTAAAAAAGTGAAGGGGGCTTCTTCTGTGAAAGGGGGAAAATCTCCTTTGTTCAAATCTCCCCTTTTAGTTTAACCTTTTTTATATGGTGTGTTGATGTTCTTGTTATTGTGTGTTGATGTTTTGGTATGGTTTGTTGATGTTTTGGTTATGGCGTGTTGATGTTCTGGTTATGATTTTGTTGATGTTCTGGTTTGGTGTGTTGTGTTCTGGTTTTTGGTGTTTTTGATTTTAACCCGGTTTGGTGGGGTTGATGTTCTGGTTATGGTTTTTGTTATGTTCTTGTTGTGGGGGTGTTTTTTTTTGGGCAAATGTCTGCGTCAAAAACCCCTCAATCTAGTGTTCACGTGGTCAGCTTGGAAAATTGCTGGTTTAAAAATCTCGGGGGACCTGGAATGCTTGTTTTTTGTTTGGTGTTCCCAACACAAAGTTTTTCAACTTCTATATTTTTTTTCCCCTATCGAAACAATCTACTAAAACCATCAGAAAATTCTCACATCGTTTTTAGAAAAGTAAAAAACCCCCTTTTTTAAAAAATCTAGCTCCCGTTTTGTTACCTAGCAAACGACCAACAATCAACAAAACCAAAAAAACCTGTAAACTTGGGAATCAGTTTTAAAGTCACTCTAATACGTAAAAACCCCCGTTTTGAAAGTCAGCAAAAAAAAAAAAAATGAGAAAAAGGGGAAAAGGAAAAAAAAAAAAGGAAAAAAAATTTCCCCTTTTTTTACCCAAAAAAATTTTTTCCCCCCCACACCCCAAAATTTAAAAACCCCCCCTTTTTTTCCCCCAAAAAACTTCAAAAATAACCCCCAAAAAATAAAAACCCAGTTTTTTTTTTCCCGAAAGATTAAAACCCCCGGGAAAAATTTGCCCCAAAGGTTTTCCAAAAAAAAAAAAGGGGGGGCCCCCCCACCCCCGGAATGGGAAAAAAAAAAAAGAAAAGAGGGTTTCCCAAAACTTGTTTTTTTTTCCCTTTTTGTTCGCGATTTTTTTCAAAAACCCCCCTTTTGGGACATTTCTTCACATTCAGCAGTTGTGGATGTGTCATCTTCCCTTTTTGACCTTTTTTTTGTCCTCAAGTCCGGGTTTTTTTACAGTTTCCCCCAGGTTTTCCTGTCTTGAAAAAGGAAAGGGAAAAAAAGGAAGGGAGGGGGAGGTCGTTCTCTGGGTAATGCCCCCCCCCCGTGTATTCCAATCTGCAACAGGAAAAAAGAACAACATTACAACTGGGGTTAAAGTTATCTTGTGTTTTGTCTTTTAAAATTTTTGTATTCTGCCCCCCCTTTTTTTTTGGACAAAGTAAAAATTGAATGTATTACCCAAAGTGGAAAAAGATTTTTTAAAAAACCAAAATTTTTTTTGGGGGTTTAAAAAATTTTTTTTAATCTTTTCCCTAAAATTTTAAACAAAAATCCTTTAAAAAATTTAGGGGAAATTTTTGGGGAGAAAAAAAAAAATTGGGGTTATCAGTTTTTTTTACAACTGATTATTTTTGATGGATAATTTGGACAAGATGGTTTTGGATCACACACACACCCCAGAAAGACCACGCACCAGCACCAGCACGCACACCCCGCACCAAAGCGTACACACACTTTAAAAACCCTACACACCAAAATTTTTTCCACTTAAATTTTACAACAACATTCACACACAATTTCACGGGGGCGCGCGTCATGCACGCACGCGCACACAAATCATACACACAGAAAAACACACACATAACCAACACGCCGCGCGCGCGCTCGTTTAAAAACAGGGGGGAAAGAGGGGCAGGAGGCAGGAGCAACAGCAGGGAAAAAAAAAAAAAAAGACAGACAGACAGACAGACAGACAGGACGACAAAAGCAAAGAGACAGCAGAAAAAAGCAAAAGAACGACGGAGAAAAGACAGCAGATGAAAAGCACATCAGTTTAAATTGCTTCCAGCCCTGAAATTTAAAAACCTTTGGGGAAACTGCGACAGCGCTGGGTTACTGTTGGCTGCTGCGGTATTGTTGGGTTTTGCTGCCCCGTTTTGGGTGTTTTTTGCTGCTGTTTGTGGTGTTGTGGGCTGCTGCTGCTAGCATTTTGATTTGATTTTTTCTTTTATATCAGGATAAGGGAAAATAACCCTCTTGTGCTTTTTTAGCCGCCTGTGTGTATGAGTTTTGAAAATGTATTGTTCCCAAGGCACACGAGGCCTACTCTTAAAAAAGCGGAACGGATTTAACGTGTGCGAAGTGTTCTGCGTGCTTCGCACCGGGGCGGGGTTTTGGGGTTTCTGGAAGGATTTTGGGGAAGTGGGGTCAGCATTTGGTGTTAACCCCAGGGGGAAAAAAGCCTTCCCCCGGACTCAAACCCGGATCGTCAAAGCCAGCGCAATGTTCTCCCTGGTATCCGTCCCCCAAAACCCCCCCCCCCCCCCCCCCCCCCCCCCCCCCCCCCCTCAAGATTTTTAGTCTACTGTAGTAGTATGGAGTTTATGACAGCGTTGTGGTGGCAAATTGCGCGCGTGTATTCATCAGGTGCGCGCCTCTTTTTTTTACACTGTGTCTATTTAGAATTCGCATTGTCGGGACTAAAATGTGTGGGTGTGTGTGTGTGTGTGTGTGTGTGTGGGGTGTTGTGTTGGTTGTTGTTTTTTTTGTGTGTGTTTGTGTGGTGTGGTGTCGTGTGTCTGGTTGTGTTCGTGCAGTGAGAGAAAAGGGGAGAGGAGGGGAAGAGAGGGGAAAAGAGAGAGAAGGGAGGGGAGAGGAAAGGGAGAGAGAGAGGAGAGAGAGAGAGATTTTTCTTTTTTTGCAAATGGAATTGACAGTGTTCAATACTGGCTTACGGAAACACATGTTAATTATATTGCGGTAAAAGCTTTGGTTCAACCCCCAGGTCCTATACATGTGGCTGCTACCAAAAACTCCTGGTTTTTTCTTTTTTTTTTTTT
>JASPKP010005648.1:7500-15525 GCA_030674155.1 Stramonita haemastoma | reverse complement strand
TGGTAAGTTCGACAAAAAACAAGCATTTCCCACAAGAATAATGACACTATACAGCCATATGATGCACCAGGGCAAAGTGGAGGGTCACCGCCACATGCGCGCACACAAATAAACACACTGACAAACACCAGCGCGCGCGCGCGTGCGCGCAAGCATACCCATCCCCCACTCGAAAATGGTGCCGTTTTGAGCACAGATGGCAGCCAAAGAGCCCATTTCGGCCCCGTACAACCCCCACTTTTGCAGGGTAAAAGACCCCGTGGCACCGAGACAATATCGCACTGTCTGCATACACTGTCCCCCATCATCTGGGACAGGTGTGGCGCAAGATTTGTGGCGACACGGGGGTCCCCGAGAGCTAAGAAAGCTAGTTCGTCGGGAGGAAAGCTGGTAAGTGTACGCGACAAAAAACAAGCATTTCCCACAAGAATAATGACACTATACAGCCATATGATGCACCAGGGGAAAGTGGAGGGTCGCCGCCACATGCGCTCACACAAACAAACACACTGACAAACACCAGCGCGCGCGCGTGTGCGCGCAAGCATACCCACCCCCCACCCGAAAATTGTGCCGTTTTGAGCACAGATGGCAGCCAAAGAGCCCATTTCGGCCCCGTGCAACCCCCACTTTTGCATGGTAAAAGACCCCGTGGCACCGAGACAATATCGCACTGTATGCATACACTGTCCCCCACCATCTGGGACAGGTGTGGCGCAAGATTTTTGGCGACACGGGGGTCCCCGAGAGCTAAGAAAGCTAGTTCGTCGGGAGGAAAGCTGGTAAGTGTACGCGACAAAAAACAAGCATTTCCCACAAGAATAATGACACTATACAGCCATATGATGCACCAGGGCAAAGTGGAGGGTCGCTGCCACATGCGTGCACACAAACAAACACACTGACAAACACCAGCGCGCGCGCGCGTACGAGCAAGCATACCCACCCCCACCCGAAAATGGTGCCGTTTTGAGCACAGATGGCAGCCAAAGAGCCCGTTTCGGCGCCGTGCAACCCCTACTTTTGCAGGGTAAAAGACCCCGTGGCACCGAGACAATATCGCACTGTATGCATACACTGTCCCCCACCATCTGGAACAGGTGTGGCGCAAGATTTGTGGCGACACGGGGGTCCCCGAGAGCTAAGAAAGCTAGTTCGTCGGGAGGAAAGCTGGTAAGTGTACGCGACAAAAAACAAGCATTGCCCACAAGAATAATGACACTATACAGCCATATGATGCACCAGGGCAAAGTGGAGGGTCGCCGCCACATGCGCGCACACAAACAAACACACTGACAAACACCAGTGCGCGCGCGCGTACGCGCAAGCATACCCACCCCCCACCCGAAAATGGTGCCGTTTTGAGCACAGATGGCAGCCAAAGAGCCCTTTTCGGCCCCGTGCAACCCCCACTTTTGCAGGGTAAAAGACCCCGTGGCACCGAGACAATATCGCACTGTCTGCATACACTGTCCCCCACCATCTGGGACAGGTGTGGCGCAAGATTTGTGGCGACACAGGGGTCCCCGAAAGCTAAGAAAGCTAGTTCGTCGGGAGGAAAGCTGGTAAGTGTACGCGACAAAAAACAAGCATTTCCCACAAGAATAATGACACTTTACAGCCATATGATGCACAAGGGCAAAGTGGAGGGTCGCCGCCACATGTGCGCACACAAACAAACACACTGACAAACACCAGCGCGCGCGCGCGTGCGCGCAAGCATACCCACCCCCCACCCGAAAATGGTGCCGTTTTGAGCACAGATGGCAGCCAAAGAGCCCATTTCGGCCCCGTGCAACCCCCACTTTTGCAGGGTAAAAGACCCCCCCGTGGCACCGAGACAATATCGCACTGTATGCATACACTGTCCCCCACCATCTGGGACAGGTGTGGCGCAAGATTTGTGGCGACACGGGGGTTCCCGAGAGCTAAGAAAGCTAGTTCGTCGGGAGGAAAGCTGGTAAGTGTACGCGACAAAAAACAAGCATTTCCCACAAGAATAATGACACTATACAGCCATATGATGCACCAGGGCAAAGTGGAGGGTCGGCGCCACATGCGCGCACACAAACAAACACACTGACAAACACCAGCGCGCGCGTGCGTGCGCGCAAGCATACCCACCCACTACCCGAAAATGGTGCCGTTTTGAGCACAGATGGCATCCAAAGAGCCCGTTTCGGCCCCGTGCAACCCCCACATTTGCAGGGTAAAAGACCCCGTGGCACCGAGACAATATCGCACTGTATGCATACACTGTCCCCCACTATCTGGGACAGGTGTGGCGCAAGATTTGTGGCGACACGGGGGTTCCCGAGAGCTAAGAAAGCTAGTTCGTCGGGAGGAAAGCTGGTAAGTGTACGCGACAAAAAACAAGCATTTCCCACAAGAATAATGACACTATACAGCCATATGATGCACCAGGGCAAAGTGGAGGGTCGCCGCCACATGCGCGCACACAAACAAACACACTGACAAACACCAGCGCGCGCGCGTGTGCGCGCAAGCATACCCACCCCCACCCGAAAATGGTGCCGTTTTGAGCACAGATGGCAGCCAAAGAGCCCATTTCGGCCCCGTGCAACCCCCACTTTTGCAGGGTAAAAGACCCCGTGGCACCGAGACAATATCGCACTGTATGCATACACTGTCCCCCACCATCTGGGACAGATGTGGCGCAAGATTTGTGGCGACACGGGGGTCCCCGAGAGCTAAGAAAGCTAGTTCGTCGGGAGGAAAGCTGGTAAGTGTACGCGACAAAAAACAAGCATTTCCCACAAGAATAATGACACTATACAGCCATATGATGCACCAGGGCAAAGTGGAGGGTCGCCGCCACATGCGCGCACACAAACAAACACACTGACAAACACCAGCGCGCGCGCGCGTGCGCGCAAGCATACACACCCCCCACCCGAAAATGGTGCCGTTTTGAGCACAGATGGCAGCCAAAGAGCCCATTTCGGCCCCGTGCAACCCCCACTTTTGCAGGGTAAAAGACCCCGTGGCACCGAGACAATATCGCACTGTCTGCATACACTGTCCCCCACCATCTGGGACAGGTGTGGCGCAAGATTTGTGGCGACACGGGGGTCCCCGAGAGCTAAGAAAGCTAGTTCGTCGGGAGGAAAGCTGGTAAGTGTACGCGACAAAAAACAAGCATTTCCTACAAGAATAATGACACTATACAGCCATATGATGCACTAGGGCAAAGTGGAGGGTCGCCGCCACATGCGCGCACACAAACAAACACACTGACAAACACCAGCGCGCGCGCACGTGCGCGCAAGCATACCCACCCCCACCCGAAAATGGTGCCGTTTTGAGCACAGATGGCATCCAAAGAGCCCATTTCGGCGCCGTGCAACCCCCACTTTTGCAGGGTAAAAGACCCCGTGGCACCGAGACAATATCGCACTGTCTGCATACACTGTCCCCCACCATCTGGGACTGGTGTGGCGCAAGATTTGTGGCGACACGGGGGTCCCCGAGAGCTAAGAAAGCTAGTTCGTCGGGAGGAAAGCTGGTAAGTGTACGCGACAAAAAACAAGCATTTCCCACAAGAATAATGACACTATACAGCCATATGATGCACCAGGGCAAAGTGGAGGGTCGCCGCCACATGCGCGCACACAAACAAACACACTGACAAACACCAGTTAGTTAGTTCTTCAGTTTAACGTCCTTCCACTAAATAGTGATATCAGACGGGAAAGTGTATATGATTTAGTGAGTGTGTGTATGGAGGGGGTGGGAGGGGGGGGGGGGATGGGCACATAGCTAAATTTCTGCATTAAAGAACTATATGAACCAAAAATTAAAACCATAGAACAAGAATAATAAAAAGAAAGAAATAACATCTTAAACACTAACTTTGCAATTCATATAACTAGTTAAAAAATAAAAATATAATAATAATAATAATGACCATTACATCATAAAAAACCTGATAATATGACTATGACTTAATGACAATACAATTTCTTTCATTAGCGAAATGTCTTTTAGAATTTGCTCTAAGCAAACGTATGTGAAAACAGGTAAAAAGTTTTCAAATCTCTGCATTCTAAAAGAATGTGACTTATTGTAATATTTTCGCCACAGATACATGTTGCTTTTTTTGAAAATTTCGATCTAAGAGCATTTAGCTTGAATCTGTAAATAAGAGATACAACATTTCTATATTCATGAGAGTTACGGCATTTGATCTTATCAAAAGATAATAAATGGGTTACATCATCATTCTGGTGAGAACCAATACTTTGTTTCTTTTTAAAATGTTTCCAACATGCATTCTGTAGCATGCTATAGCCCTCATGAACAGATAAGGGGACATTAATGCTGCAGGACCCATCAGTGTGCTTTGCTCCACATTTTGCTACTTTGTCAACTATTTCATTAAAGTAGATACCACAATGGGAAGGAATCCAGCAAAAGGTAACACAGGTGCCTCGTAACATCAGAAAATGAATTAGATGTCCAATCTCAGTTATGAGATCTTGTCTCACTTTTGAACTGGAATTTTTTAAAGCAAGTAAAACCGACTTGGAATCAACACAAAAAAGCGTTAAAAATATGTCTTTGGGAAAATCTAGAAGAAAATATAAAGCCATCAAAATGGCAGATAATTCAGCTGTAAAAATAGAACGATTTTTCCCAATATAAAAAGATCTTTCTATTTTCAGTGATGGGATTACAAAAGCTGCTCCCGCCTCGTTGTTATTTAAAAGTGAGCCGTCAGTGTAGATTTTTAGGTGTTCTGGATATGCAGTTTGTATATGTTCTTTTACTGACGCGCTAAGAATATTTTCATTACCTTTTTTGGTTAAAGAAGAATAATTTAAGTCAAAATTAGCTCTCTGAAGCTCCCATGGTGGGCAAGATGAGATGTTAATCTTTGATTTAGTTATTTCTGTAGGACATATTTCTGCCTTATCAAATAAGTGAGAAGTATAAGTTCTAGCCGTGGTAACAGAACGAATAGTATGAGCTCTTTTGGGGAAGTTGACATCAGATCTTATATTTATTTCGGTATCCACATTGCTGTCTTGTTTTGAACAACGCAAGAGATATTTTGCCACAGCCAGTTGTCGATGATCATCTAAAGGCAAAATACCTATCTCTTTATAAGTACCCATGGATGATGCATGAAAAGGTACACCCAAAGCTAATCGAAAAGCCTTACAGTCTAATCTTGTCATTTTTTGTAATAAAGATTTTGGAGCGCTGAAAAATGCCTCCTGGCCATAAATGAGTCTTGAACGTACAAGAGATAATGCTAAATGCTTTAAAACAGCTACATCATGAGCCCACACTTGTTTACTGATAACTTTCAAGAAGTTAAGACTTTTCCTGGCTTTAGTATTTAAATAGTCAATGTGATGATTCCAACTTAGTGAGGATGTGAAGTGTACCCCTAAAAACTTCACCATAGATTTATATTCCAAAGCTTTCCCATCTATTTGAAAAACAGGTAGAACTGGTGGATTAAAACCATTATTAAAAAGTACGAGATTAGTCTTTTCGGGAGACAGTAACAGTCCATTCTCAAAGATGTAGTCATTAAGTTTGTTTAACTCAAGCTGATAAATGTTTTTCAGATGATTAATATGCCTCTTTGGTGTTCTCTTTTTCATTGTGACATTCATCCACATACAAATGTCATCAGCATACTGGACATGGATAGCATTACTTGAGAGACACTTTGGAAGATCATAAAGAAGAATATTGAAGAGATGTGGTGCAATGACTGATCCCTGTGGAATACCCATAGTTGGAAATCGTAAGGAAGAATATGAATTTCCAACTTTGACCTGCATGCATCTTTCGGAGAGAAATGTTTTAACATAATAATAGACATTTCCAGATAAGCCAATAGATTTCAATTTGTACAGTAACCGTTTATGCCACACCTGATCGTATGCTTTCTTTATATCAAAAAATGTGGCAAGCACATTTTTTCTGCAGGCAAATTGTTGTTTAATCTGTGTGCTGAGTTTAAACAGATGATCAGCTGTGGATCTACCTTTTCGAAAACCTGCTTGACAAATAGGGATTATTTGGTTTTTATCACAGTAATATATTAGTCGGTTTAGAATTATTTTTTCCATAAGTTTCCCTGTGTGTGAGGTTAAAGCTATTGGTCTGTAACTGTTTTTATCACTTTTAGATCTACCCTGCTTTGGGACTGGCACTAAAACGGAATGTTTCCAAATATGTGGAATGACCCCCTGAGACCAACAACTTTGAAATAATTCAAGCAGCAACATTATCCAGTTTTCTGGCAGCTGTTTCAAAAATTCGTTTGAAACAGCATCTATACCAACGGATGTTCTTTTTGTCCCAAGAGATAGAAGAGCATCTTTCAATTCTTGCAGAGTTAGGGGAGCATTGACATAGTGATTATTGTCTCCCACAGGATCGTTATACATATCTTTTTGTTCTTCTTTTTCTCTATACGCTTTGCATTTTTCAGTAAGACTTTTATTACTCATTGTATCTGAAAACATTTCTATGAAAGAATCAGCTTTTTCTAAATTAGTTGGGAGATCTTTATCTTGAATCTTAATTGGACAGTTAGGAAGCTTAATCCCACTTTTCATGTCTTTAAATTTATTCCATACCTTTTGTAGATCATTATGGGTGTTAACTTCTTTTAGGCAAAAGGAAGACCAAAATTGACGTTTGCTTTCTTCAACAGTTTTATCACAAAGCAGTTTTGCTTTTTTCATAAGAGAATGATTTTCGGATGTTTTATTTCTTAAGTATACTTTACAAGCAGCTTTTTTGTCATTAACAGCTTTTTGACAAGCAGGATTCCACCATATATTTCCCGAATGCTTCTGTGACTTCATGGGTGAATACTTTGGGATAGAACTATCAGCTGCTTGTAACAGGTATTCTTTAAAATTTTTATAAAAAATATCAACGTCACTATTTTTTATACTTTCAATGTTAATCTGTGTCAAAATATCTTTAAACTTGTTCCAGTCAGCAAGACGATAATTGTATTTTGGGATGACATCTTTTTCTTTATCACATTGTAAAGAATTTTCATTTAGAGTGATAGCAACTGGAAAATGATCACTTCCTAAAGTATCGCCTTCTACTTTCCAGATACACCTGGAAACAAGGGATGGAGAAATAAAAGATAGATCTAAAGCACTAGGTCTTTGGTTCGAAACATCTGGGATTCTCGTAACATTGCGATCGTTAAGTAAAAAAAGACAAGAATCAACAATGTTTTCAATAAACCGATTATTGGTCACTGATGTACAATTTTTATCCCAAAAGGGGGAGTGTGCATTGAAATCCCCACATATTAGCCATTTTTTAGAATCTGATAATGTGTGCAACCATTCTGTGTTGCTATCATTAGGGCCTTTAGGTAAATATACCGAAACAATGTTTAGATCTATAGATTTGTTCAGTTTTACGCATGCAGTACAAGAATGCAAATGTGGTATATTAGTTGGAACAGGTGAGGTAGATTCATTATATTCTATACCTTTATGCACATAAATGGCAGCCCGTATCTTTTCAGCATCATTTGCAACAAGTTCATGGATTGGTGGATAGTAGTAATTTTTCAGGTTGGGTAGTCTGTTTCTGGTAACGTTTAAAGACTGTAATACTAAAACCTCAGATTTGAATGATGCCAGATGCTGAATAAGATACGGTAAATTTGTTGTTACAGATCTACAGTTCCACTGTAAAATTCTAAATGGATAAGTTTTCATTATTATCAAGAAAAATAGTTTGGTGCAAACTAATATACAAGGACTTATACAATAACAAGGTTTTAAAAAAAAAATATATATATATATATATATATATATATATATAATTGGTTCTCAGGTAAAATAAAGATGTAACCCAATGTGTGTGAATGTATGTGTGAGGTTGTGTGTAGATGTATGATAGTACAGATCTAAAGGGGGGAAAATATGCAACGGGGAAACAAATCCAAACAAAAACAAAAAACCGAGTTCGTCTTCAAATGACACGGAATAGTACTGCTAAAAA
>JASPKP010005648.1:0-5000 GCA_030674155.1 Stramonita haemastoma | reverse complement strand
TGTGTGTGTGTGAGTGAGTGCAGGTGTGTGTGTGTGTAAATGTGTGTGTGTGTGTGTGTGTGTGTGTGTGTGTGTGTGTGTGTGTGTGTGTGTGTGTGTGTGTGTGTGTGTGAGTGAGTGCAGGGGGGGGGGGGGGGGAGGGGCAAGAGGGAAGGTTTGGTTTCTTTGTATATTTAAAAATAGTCATAGAGTGGTCCATAGGGGTTCAGCCATGGATCCTGATTCACCGCCAGACGCCTGTGGTCAGCGTAAAACACAGTGTTCCTGTTTGTCCTGAAGTCACAGTGTCTTGGTTTTGTCGTTCGGCGGGGCGATTCCCAGAACAGATCACGAAGATGCCGGCCGATGTTTCCAGCAAGGGCACTGCTTCCTCTCTTGGTGGGGTGGATCCCGTCATTCTTCAGGAACACCTGGTTGGTTCTGAGGTTGTTGTGAGCCACGGTGGAAATGTTGTTGTTTTCATGAAGGTCGTCAGTAAGGATCGCGTTGAATAGATCTCGTTTGATTTGAAGAGGTCTGTCTTTTGTTGGTGCTATTTTGCTTATGACGACTTTGCATCTGGGATGGTCACACGCAATCCTCTTTGCTTTGAGCAGAAGGGCTTTAGAAGCTTCAGTGGTGTCCTTTGTCTTCAGGTCATTGATTCCACAATGGATCAGTATTGCCTCTGGTGGATGGTTCATTTTTGAAACAGCAGATTTGACGGCGTTGTCAATGTCGTCAATGGTGTATGCCTTGCGGGTGAAGACTTTGGTGCCGTATGACTGTCCTAATCTGTGGGCTTGTACACCATTTATCACAGAATCATGGACCATGAGAACAACTGGAAGATCTTGATTGCTGGAGGTCGTTTTTGAAGTTTCTAAGTGGACAGATTTGGAACCGGAAGATGGTAATACGTAATTTGGCTTCCTGACGTTCTTCCCAGCGTCTTTGACGTCATTTCTTTTGTTTTCATTTTCTTTTTTCTCAGGATTTGATGATTTAGGCCTACTTAGTGTGGATTCAATAAAGCTAGGTCTAAATTTTGGCGTCTTTACTTTTGTAGAAGGCTTTTTATTATTGAGAAGCGCGGTCGATTGTTTTAGAGCATCTGCATACGAAATAACTCGGTCGGTTTGTGTTTGCGCGTTCGCTGACAAACACCAGCGCGCGCGTGCGTGCGCGCAAGCATACCCACCCCCCACCCGAAAATGCTGCCGTTTTGAGCACAGATGGCAGCCAAAGAGCCCGTTTCGGCCCCGTGCAAACCCCCACTTTTGCAGGGTAAAAGACCCCATGGCACCGAGACAATATCGCACTGTATGCATAGACTGTCCCCCACCATCTGGGACAGGTGTGGCGCAAGATTTGTGGCGACACGGGGGTCCCCGAGAGCTAAGAAGCTAGTTCATCGGGAGGAAAGCTGGTAAGTGTACGCGACAAAAACAAGCATTTCCCACAAGAATAATGACACTATACAGCCATATGATGCACCAGGGCAAAGTGGAGGGTCGCCGCCACATGCGCGCACACAAACAAACACACTGACAAACACCAGCGCGCGCGCGCGTGCGCGCAAGCATACCCACCCCCCACCCGAAAATGGTGCCGTTTTGAGCACAGATGGCAGCCAAAGAGCCCGTTTCGGCCCCGTGCAACCCCCACTTTTGCAGGGTAAAAGACCCCGTGGCACCGAGACAATATCGCACTGTATGCATACACTGTCCCCCACCATCTGGGACAGGTGTGGCGCAAGATTTGTGGCGACACGGGGTCCCCGAGAGCTAAGAAAGCTAGTTCGTCGGGGAAAGCTGGTAAGTGTACGCGACAAAAAACAAGCATTTCCCACAAGAATAATGACACTATACAGCCATATGATGCACCAGGGCAAAGTGGAGGGTCACCGCCACATGCGCGCACACAAACAAACACACTGACAAACACCAGCGCGCGCGCGTGCGCGCAAGCATACCCACCCCCCACCCGAAAATGGTGCCGTTTTGAGCACAGATGGCAGCCAAAGAGCCCGTTTCGGCCCCGTGCAACCCCCACTTTTGCAGGGTAAAAGACCCCGTGGCACCGAGACAATATCGCACTGTATGCATACACTGTCCCCCACCATCTGGGACAGTGTGGGCGCAAGATTTGTGGCGACACGGGGGTCCCCGAGAGCTAAGAAAGCTAGTTCGTCGGGAGGAAAGCTGGTAAGTGTACGCGACAAAAAACAAGCATTTCCCAAAGAATAATGACACTATACAGCCATATGATGCACCAGGGCAAAGTGGAGGGTCGCCGCCACATGCGCGCACACAAACAAACACACTGACAAACACCAGCGCGCGCGCGCGTGCGCGCAAGCATACCCACCCCCCACCCGAAAATGGTGCCGTTTTGAGCACAGATGGCAGCCAAAGAGCCCGTTTCGGCCCCGTGCAACCCCCACTTTTGCAGGGTAAAAGACCCCGTGGCACCGAGACAATATCGCACTGTATGCATACACTGTCCCCCACCATCTGGGACAGGTGTGGCGCAAGATTTGTGGCGACACGGGGGTCCCCGAGAGCTAAGAAAGCTAGTTCGTCGGGAGGAAAGCTGGTAAGTGTACGCGACAAAAAACAAGCATTTCCCACAAGAATAATGACACTATACAGCCATATGATGCACCAGGGCAAAGTGGAGGGTCCCGCCACATGCGCGCACACAAACAAACACACTGACAAACACCAGCGCGCCGCGCGTGCGCGCAAGCATACCCACCCCCCACCCGAAAATGGTGCCGTTTTGAGCACAGATGGCAGCCAAAAGCCGTCGGCCCCGTGCAACCCCACTTTTGCAGGGTAAAAGACCCCGTGGCCGAGACAATATCGCACTGTGCATAACTCCCACCATCTGGACAGTGTGGCGCAAGATTGTGGCGACACGGGGTCCCCGAGACTAAAAAGCTAGTTCGTCGGGGAAAGCTGGTAAGTGTACGCGACAAAAAACAAGCATTTCCCACAAGAATAATGACACTATACAGCCATATGATGCACCAGGCAAAGTGGAGGGTCGCCACATGCGGCACACAAACAAACACACTGACAACACCAGCGCGCCGCGCGTGCGCGCAAGCATACCACCCCCCACCCGAAAATGTGCCGTTTTGAGCACAGATGGCAGCCAAAGAGCCCTTTCGGCCCGTGCAACCCCCACTTTTGCAGGGTAAAAGACCCGTGGCACCGAGACAATATCGCACTGTATGCATACACTGCCCCACCATCTGGGACAGGTGTGGCGCAAGATTTGTGGCGACACGGGTCCCGAGAGCTAAGAAGCTATTCGTCGGGAGGAAAGCTGGTAAGTGTACCGACAAAAAACAAGCATTTCCCAGAATAATGACACTATACAGCCATATGATGCACCAGGGCAAAGTGGAGGGTCGCCCCACATGCGCGCACAAAACAAACACACTGACAAACACCAGCGCGCGCGCGGTCGCGCAAGCATACCCACCCCCCACCCGAAAATGTGCCGTTTGAGCACAGATGGCAGCCAAAGAGCCTTTCGGCCCCGTGCAACCCCACTTTGCAGGGTAAAAGACCCCGTGGCACGAGACAATATCGCACTGTATGCATACACTGTCCCCCACCATCTGGGACGGTGTGGCGCAAGATTTGTGGCGACACGGGGGTCCCGAGAGCTAAAAAGCTAGTTCGTCGGGGGAAGCTGGTAAGTGTACGCGACAAAAAACAAGCATTCCACAAGAATAATGACACTATACAGCCATATGAGCACCAGGGCAAAGTGGAGGGTCCCGCCACATGCCGCACACAAACAAACACACTGACAAACACAGCGCGCGGCCGTGCGCGCAAGCATACCACCCCCCACCCGAAAATGGTGCGTTTTGAGCACAGAGGCAGCCAAAGAGCCCGTTTCGGCCCCGGCAACCCCCACTTTTGCAGGGTAAAAACCCGTGGACCGAGACAATATCGCACTGTATGCATACACTGTCCCCCACCATCTGGGACAGGTGTGGCGCAAGATTTGTGGGACACGGGGGTCCCGAGAGCTAAAAGCTAGTTCGTCGGGAGGAAAGCTGGTAAGTGTACGCGACAAAAAACAAGCATTCCCACAAGAATAATGACACTATACAGCCATATGATGCACCAGGGCAAAGGGGGTCGCCCCACATGCCGCACACAAACAAACACACTGACAAAACCGCGCCGCGCGTGCCGCACATACCCACCCCCCACCCGAAAATGGTGCCGTTTTGAGCACAGATGGCAGCCAAAGAGCCCTTTCGGCCCGTGCAACCCCACTTTTGCAGGGTAAAAGACCCCGTGGCACGAGACAATATCCACTGTATGCATACACTGTCCCCCACCATCTGGGACAGTGTGGCGCAAGATTTGTGGCGACACGGGGGTCCCCGAGAGCTAAGAAAGCTAGTTCGTCGGGAGGAAAGCTGTAAGTGTACGCGACAAAACAAGCATTCCAAAGAATAATGACACTATACAGCCATATGATGCACCAGGGCAAAGTGGAGGGTCGCACCACATGCGCGCACACAAACAAACACACTGACAAAACCAGCCGCGCGGCGTGCGCGCAAGCATACCCACCCCCACCCGAAAATGTGCCGTTTTGAGCACAGATGGCAGCCAAGAGCCCTTTCGGCCCGTGCAACCCACTTTGCAGGGTAAAAGACCCCGTGCACCGAGACAATATCGCACTGTATGCATACACTGTCCCCCACATCTGGGACGGTTGGCGCAAGATTTGTGGCGACACGGGGGCCCGAGAGCTAAGAAAGCTAGTTCGTCGGGGAAAGCTGGTAAGTGTAGCGACAAAAAACAAGCATTTCCCACAAGAATAATGACACTATACAGCCATATGATGACAGGCAAAGTGGAGGGTCACCGCCACATGCGCGCACACAAACAAACACACTGACAAACACCAGCGCGCGCCGTGCGCGCAACATACCACCCCCCACCCGAAAATGGTGCCGTTTTGAGCACAGATGGCAGCCA
>JASPKP010005647.1:0-10000 GCA_030674155.1 Stramonita haemastoma | reverse complement strand
TTTTTTTTTTTTTTTTTACGTTTACTATAGAAAGGATTTATATGGTTTGTTTTGTTGATTTTGTTGTAGGTATGTATGGTTGGTTGGATAGATGGTTGTTGTTTTATTGTGTGTGTGTGTGTTGTGCGTGTGTATGTGTGTGTGCGTGCGTGCGTGCGTGCGTGTGTGTGTGTGTGTTTGTGTGTGTGTATGTGTGTGTGTCTGTGTGCGCATGTGCGCGCATATATATATTTTATATATATATATATATATATATATATATATATATATATATATATATATATGTCTCTGTGTGTTTCAATTTCTTTTAACGTCTTTTCACAAATTGTGATATTAGACGGAAATGTGGGAGAGAGAGAGATAAAGACAAAGAAAGACAGAGGGGAAGGGTGTGTGAATGTCAGGGGAAGAGGGCGTAGTTGGTAATGTATGGAAGATGGAATTTCAGAGGATCAATAGGGCCTACACGTGGATTGATAAAAAAAAAAAAAAAAAAAACCTTAACATTACTTACCTAATAAACTACAATGAACAAAAAGGAAAATGCAGTTGTAACAATTCTTAACAAAAACAGTAATTCCAAAGAAAAAATGTGAGGTAATTTTCACCTGAGAATAAAGTCGTAATTAGCTCCCCCCCCCTCCCCCCCCCCCCCCAAAAAAAAAAGAGAAAGAAACACCACCAACAATAACAACAAATGATTATATTAAAAAAAAATTAAAACGCTATCCCCCTCAACAACACAAAAAAAGAAGAAGAAGAAAAAAGCAAACATAAACAAAAGACCAACCAACCCCCAAAACAAGAACGAGAATTCCCAACAACAGCAATGAGAAGCCAGTTATGAACATTATCACCCCCCTCTCCCTTCCCCAAGAAACAACCAAAATAAACAATAGGTATAACAAAAATTCCTGTGAACAGGAGACCTATTGAGACCCCCAAAAGTACAAGCAGGAAAGAAAACAAAAAAACTGGTTAAGAGTGTCTTTAAAGTCCAAAGCAATCACAATAACAAACCAACTGGACTATGCACCAGCCATTTAAAAAAGTCATACATAAGTGGCAGACTGTTAAATATAGCTGATGGAGAAGATGCCATTAAAACGGGAAGTGCCCTTTTAAACTGCAGCATGTTAATATATGATCTACCGTTATATTATTCCCGCATATGCAAAATGCATTTCCAGCATATTTTGTCTTGAAGCTATTCAATTTCCATCTACAAGCTAAGGAAACAATCTGCTTTGAACAATATATATCACGTTCTCGTGTTTTAACAAATGACTCAAATTTCCATGGCCAACGAGTGCTTAACCATTGTCCTTAAAATAAAAGAAATTGATTTGATTTGATTTGATTTGCATCCGCTCTCTCTCTCTCTCTCTCTCTCTCTCTCTCTCTCTCTCTCTCTCTCTCTCTCTCTCTCTCTCTCTCTCTCTCTCTCTCTCTTCTTTCTCTCTCTCTCTCTCTCTCTTCTCCCCTCTCTCTCTCTTCTCTCTCTCTCCTCTCTCTCTCTCTCTCTCTCTCTCTCTCTCTCTCTCTCTCTCTCTCTCTCTCATCTGTCTCTCTCTCTCTGAATTTATCATGTGTTAGCGGTGCAGTTTCAAATCATGAAAAAATGGAAGAAGTGGCATTGTGACCTAGTTTCCTTTTTTTTTTTTTTTTTTTTTTGCTGCCTCGTCTTCTGTGACGCTCCCGTACTGCTGTTCCCACGCCGCTCATTTCAATCTCCCCGCCACAGCCATACCCAGATTCGTTGTGTCTCACCCCCGGGGTCGGGAGTCCACAGGGAGCTCATCAATATTAGGCGCCGCGGGGCCACCAGCCAGAGGGGCCCTGCACTTCTGCTGGGTCACTTTGGTGGTGTTCAGTGGTGCCTGTTCTGAGCTAACATACGCAGGACACCACCTCTAAGCCCCCTACTAACGACAGTATTAGCTCAGTCGCGGAGCCAGACTGAGTGAGTCACCCACCCAAGGTGGCGACCACCACAACGTCCCTCCAACGACCGCCTCCCCACGAACCCCCAACCCCAAAGGCTTTGACACAAATTCACCACAGGCACAGAAGCGTATGGGGAAACCGAATTGAGGTCACCATGAGACCAGAGCAACGGAGGCCACCGAATCAGAGGCAATTTTTTATTATTGCATGATGATCAATGATGATGAGGATGATGTAATGATGCTGCTGTGGAGGTGCATCCGCTTTGAGACTACTTGACAGGGTTGTTCTCTACGCTTACTGTCATAATATATCCCGGCGTCAACCAGGCCCGAGAGATACAGACACCTGCAGTGTTGGTCAGGTAATTTGAGCAACACTCTCAAATTCGCATCCGTAAAGTGGATGAAGCTCGACTGTGTGGTCCCAGTCTCCCCACTGAGCCCACAGCACACTCACTCTGGGTAGGAGCCGGCCGGAGCCCGAAAAAAATCCCTATGACTTATGGGATTCGAACCCGCGACCTTCCAGTCCGGAATCCACGGCGCTAACCACTGCCCCATGGCGGCTGGCGTGACCTAGTTTCCTTGTTGCAGACCAGTTGGTTGTGAGATGTATGTATGTTTTGGATTTGTACAGTTTTGTGGAGTTAATTTCTTCCCCTTACTAGCTTCCATTGTAAGGGCTAACCAAACTTTATATTATATTTATATATATATTATTATATATATATATATATATAATATATATATATATATATAATATATATATATTTCACACCACGCACCAACACAACACACACACACAACACCACACACACACACACACACACACACCACACACACCACACACAACACACACACACGCACACACGCACACACACACACACACACACTCACACACTCAACGCATTATATATTTGTAATGCCTTCTGTTTCATGGTCCTGAATATTTGCTATTTTTTAAAATGTTTTTTTGCTATGTTATTTTTTGTTTAAATAATTATCAGTGTATCCAGTTGGGATGACGCGTTTTGTTGAATGTATTCTGTTTCTTTTTTTTAAAATATTGTTTGAACTGCTGCATGTAATGCTTACTTACTCTGTTACCCTTGAAAAATAAAGATTATTCATTCATTCATTCATTCATTCTTCTCTCTCTCTCTCTCTCTCTCTCTCTCCTCTCTCTCTCTCTCTCTCTCTCTCTCCTCTCTCTCTCTCTCTGGGAGTAAATGTATATATTCGTGCACAGACAGACAGACAGACAAACAGACAGACAGAAAGGAAGAGACATACAGACAAACAGATAGACAGAAAGGCAGAGACAGACACATAGACTGACAAAAAAAACGGCAAATGACACAGAAAGATACACTGTCTGTCATGCATTCAGCTAGAGACGAAAACAGATGGACACACAAACAGGGGGAGATAAAAAAACAACAACAACACCAGAAGGAAAACTAAAAAACTTCAGTCCGAAAGGAAATGAGACAGTATGCAGAGGAAAAGATTCATCAGAGCCTTCATTTCTGTGGACAGAATAATCCCTCTTCCCCCCTCCATCCCTTTTTTCTACCCCACTTTCTGCCATTCTCTTCCTTCTAATGCTCTCCCCCCCCTACATTGCTTTCAGAACATTCCTGGTAGCGCTTCCATAAACACAAGCCTCTGAGGAGTCTAGGAATACCAGGTGGGAGAGGTGGGGGGGGGGGGGGGGGGGGGAGAATCCCTTTCAGACTTGTTGCCAGGAGACATGTCTGGGTGAGAATGATGGCAATGCCTTTGTGGCCCACCTGAATCAGGGCAGACAGACAGAGAGAGAGAGCAGACTCTACAGTTAAAGATGGGGGTATTTGTGTATTGTGTGGAGATCCTTGTCTATGGGCTTATATACATACCTCCTGAGGAAAAAAAAATCAGGTGTGTTAAAAAGAGTGATTGAATCTTTTTGAAGGTATTTTTTGGGTATTGAATGTGTTTTGTGTGGGTGTAGGTGTCAAGGCAGTTTTTGTTTGATAATAATTTTCTTTTTTTGGAACTTCTGATTTTGTTTGGACGATGATTCGTTGTTTGTTAAGTTCTGTTGATGTGTCATATTATCTTTTTTTTGTAATCATAGAAATCTCCCTCAAATCTTTCCCGAACCTTAAACATAAGATGGTATTGGCTGACTGGTTGGTTATTAATGGGTTTATTTTTTTGTAAAGCATTATGGTTTCAACAGTTCTGCACAAAAAGGGTGTTTTTCTCGAAAACCTTTTTCTCGCTCTGTTATAGTTCAGCAAAACCTTTTAATTTTTTTTTTTCGGACAGTATTTTAACTTTCTGTGGGCGCATTTTTTCCCCTACAAATTCTCCCAGAAACAATGGGTTTTTTTTGGGCCATGGGTTCTTTTTGTTTCAAAGGAATGAAGCAGAGTTTCAAGTCTGGGTGATAATCCCAGGGTGTGTGAGCTGGGGGAAGGCTTAAACGAGAACACAAGAGGTAACCTTTATTAGGTAGCCGAGATGGTCTTTTTATTTTTATTTCTTTTAGTTCGAGGATAATGGAATAAGCACTCATGTACTTTTTTTTTTTAAACATCCAGTCCCCATGTGTATGCAGTCTTGACAATTCTGTCAACCGTTCATCTGCACACGATGACCTACTCTTACGAAAATCGGAACAGGATTTTAACGTGTGCGCAAGATGTTCTGCGTGTGTTCGCACACGGGACCTCCGGTTTACAGTTCTCATCCGAAAGACTTTTGGAGAAGTGGAGTCAGCACTGATGTTAACTCCAGGGGGAAAATCCCCTCAACGGATTTCGACTTTACTGCCCTGCTGAATAGCCAAGGATGGCATCATTCAGAGGCTAGAACACACGTAGATTCCTATCTACCAAAAATAATGATCCTGCCAGCCGCCATGGCGCATTTGGTTAGCGCCTTGCATTACGGACTTGAAGGTAACAGGTTCGAATTCATTAGAGTCGTAGGGATTTTTCGGACTTCGGCTGGCTCTTAGCCAGAGTGAGTGTGCTGTGGGCTCTGTGGGAGACTGGGGACCACACAGTCTAGTTTCATCCAATCTACGAATGCGAGTTTGAGAGTGTTGCTCAAATTACCTGACCAACACTGCAGGTGTTTGCATCTCTTGGGCCTGGTTGACGCCAGGGTATATTATGATAGTAAGTGTAAAGTAGTAGGCACCCATCAGTATCAGAAGACAATGGAGTTGCGCTCTAGGCTGTAGAGCGCAAAGCCTGGGTAAGTAAGTATGGTGGGCAAACTGTTACCCATGCAGCAGAACCCCCCCCCCCCCCCTCTTCATGTTGCAAGAATGATCAATTGGAAGGCAAAGAGTAAAGTACACCCTATCTATCAAGTAACCTCAAAGCAATGCACTTCCACAGCATCATCACTACGTCATCCTCAATATCTTTGGTCATCATGTAAATATATAAAGGCCTCTGATTGGGTGGCCCCTGTTGCTCTGGTCACATGGTGACCTCAGATTTGGTTTCCCCATAATCTTCTGTGCCTGTGCTGAGTTTGTGTCAAAGCCTTTGGAGTTAGGGGTTTTCGGGGGACGCCTGTTGGAGGGTGGTGTAATTGGTCGCCACCTCGGATGGGCGATTCACTCAGTCTGGGCCCGTGACTGAGCTTCATGAAGATGCGTTGGTCGGCATTTTAACTCCAGGCAGGTCTGTCTTCGCCTTTGGTAGCAGCAACACAGTTGTGTTAAGACTGGTTCTATTCTTGATATTCTGTGTCCCCTTTCATCGTCTGTATGCACATCGTCTTCCTCCCTCCATCAAATGTACCATCTGGAAATAAATTTTGACTTCATTTGATTTGATTTGAAACGTCCGATGCAGAATATTCCTACTTTTTTTCTTTACAACTGTTAAACATAATACATTTTTCGACTTCATGAAACTGCATTTTTTAACATGAACAAAGCAAAGTTCATGGCATTCGACTCCCTTTGAACATACTTTATTTCTTTGTCTTTGAAATTGTTTGTTCATCACTCAAGTTCATAAATACATATACTACTTACGTCCATACACATTTTTTCTATAAAAGAATTCTTTTAGATTCTTACTCATTAGATAATAAAATTGTGCATATCGTTTATGTTTTTATTATTTTATTTTGCAGTTTAATTTTCGATAGCAGGCCCCCCAAACTTCCATATTGTTTGAAAGAATTTGGCAGGCTAAGTGTAATTTCTGTTCTTCAGCTTACACACATCACACAAAACACACGCACACACCCCACCGACACCCCCACAGAGAGACACACACACGCAAAAACACATACACTCACACACACACACAAACACACTCACACAACACATACATACATACATACATACATACATACATACATACATACATACAATACATACATACATACATACATACATACATACATACATACATACATGTATGATACATACATACATACATACATACATACATAAAATACATAAATACATACATACATACATAACATAATACATAAACATACATACAATACATATACATATACATATACATAATACATACATACATACATACATACATACATACATACATACATACATACATACATACATACATACATACATACATACATACATAAACACACAGACACACAGACACACAGACACACAGAACACAACACAAAACAAACAAACAGACACAGACACACATAGACGGACACACAGACACACACACAACACGATTATGCATCCAATCAAAAAGACAAAAAAAGAGGTCATAATATAGGCGACTAACTGGATCTTTTATGGAGGGACAGGAATCGGCACTCATCGTTGGCTTTTTTCATGCAGCCATTAGTCAAGAAAATTAACCCAAGAAAAAAAAGAAAAATAAACAAATAAACAAAGATCTGGATAGAAAACCAAGGACATGATATTGCCAATGTAAGAAATCTGTTCATATCATAGTCCCGTGAAAAATAAACGACGAAAAGAAAAAAAAAGACAGAAAGTATCGTAACATTTTTCACAGTTTTATACTACAAGAAAAAAATGAAACAAGTTTTCAGAGAGAGAGAGAGAGAGAGAGAGAGAGAGAGAGGGGAGAGAGAGAGACAGAAAAGACAGACAGACAGACAGACAACAGACGGGGCGGGGCGGGGCGACCAGACAGACAGACAGAGAGAAAGAGAGAGGGGTGGGGAAAAGGGGGGGAAAAAAGGGAGAGAGAGAGAGAGAGAGAAGGGGAAGAGAGAGGGGGGGAAAAGGGGGGGAAGGGGAGAGGGGAGAGAGAGAGGGGGAGAGGGGGAGGAGAGAGAGGAGAGAGAGGGAGAGGGGGAAAAAAAAAAGAGAGAGAAGAGAGAGAGGGGGAAAAGAGGGGGAAAAGAAAAAGAGAGGGGGAGAGAGAGAGAGAGAGAGAACAAGACACCAGACCCCAAAAGAACCCCAACCCCAAAACCAGACACGGGGGGCACCCAGAAACATGGGGATATGGTAAGTACGCCGGTACCTTTGTATCCCCCCTAATCCTAAAAAGGTTTCTATGTTTTCCACCCGCTTATTCTTCACAGCTTTTCCTTCCAAAAAACCCCGGGGGAAAACCCCCGGGGGGTTTCTTTTTTAATACCATACTTTACAAAACCCGGGGGGTTTTTAATTTTTGAAAAACAGAAACCCCTTTGGTAGGTCAGTGACACAAGAAGGGGTAAAGCTGCTTGAGGAAAGAAAAACAAAAAAAAAGGTTTTTAGGGCTGTTTTTAACTTGTTTTATTCATCCCTTTAAAATTTCCCAAAAATAAAAGTTATTTTGACAAAAGATGAAAAGGGGAAACGTAAAAAACTGTCAGAATGTAAGAAGTTATCATTCTTAGTTCAAAAAAAACAGTTGGTTCTCTCCTCTCCCCCCTTTTCTCTTCTCTCTCCTCTCTCCCCCCTTTCTCCTCTCTCTTCTCTCTCTCTCTCTCTCTCCCCCTCTCTCTCTCTCTCTCTCTCTCTCTCTCTCTCTCTCTCTTTTTTCTGTCTGCCCGTCGTCGTCTGCCCCGTTTTGTCTGTCTACCTATTATGTATCATATATTTACCCCACACCCTTTTCTCACCCCAAAACACACGCGCACGCCCGCACGGACGCACGCACACACAAGATATATTTTATATTTTATAAAATAAATATAGATAAAATAATGTAAAAGTATATAAAATTTATAAAAAGGAATTCCCCCCTTTACACCAAAAAAAAACAACGGGGAAAAAAACCAATGGGGTTCAATAAGAAAAAAAAAAAAATTGGAAAAAAAACCCCTTTTTTAAAAAGAAAAAACCCAAGTTTTTTAAACCAAATTAACAGAAAAAAAGGTTTAAAACCAAAAAACAAGAAAAAAAAAAAAAACCAAAAAGAAAAAAAGGCCAAACAAAATCATAATTTGAATACAAAAAACGAAAAGAGAAAAAAAAACGCCCAAAAAAAAAAAAAGTTTAAAAAACAAATCCCCTTTAAAAAAAAAAAAAATTTTAAAAAAAAAAAAAAAAACCCCCCCTTTTCACCTCCTTTTTTTCTTTCCTTTCTAAAAATTCCCTTTTTTTTTCCCCTTTTTTAAAAAAAAAAGAGAGAAGAGAGAAGAGAGAGGAGAGGGAAAAAAGAAGAGACAGAGACAGGGGACAGAGCCCAAAAGACAGAAAACAGGGGCCGAGAGAACAGAGAGAAAACAGAGCAAAAGCCCCGGGGGCAAAAGACACAGAGGAGACACAGAGAGAGAGTTCCCGGGGGAGACAGGGGAGACACAGAAAAGACAGAGAAGAGGGGGGAGGGGGGGAGAGAAAGAGAAAAAGAGAGAGACAGACAGACGACAAACAAAAAGGGGCAGACAGACGAAAAGACAGACAGACAGAAAACCCCAGAGAGGAGAGAGATAGACAGAGACAGAGAAGAGACAGAAAAACAGAAGAAAGAGAGACAGAGAAAACAGGAAGAAACAGAGAGAGAGAGAGAGGGAAGAGGGGAAGACGGGGCAGACAAAGGGGGAAAAAAAGACGACAAAAAGACAGGACAGAGCCCCCGAGAAGAGGGACAGAGAAGAGACAGAGAAGAGCCCGAGAGAGACGGGCGGGGCAGAGACAGAGAGAAACAGAGGGGACAGAGAGAAAGAAAAGGGGAAAGGAAGAGACGGAGAAAGAGACGAAAACAGAGAAAAATGCTGCAAATTGCCCCGACAGACCCCAAATTTTAAAACCGGCCCCAAAATGACCCCAAAAAAACTTGGAAAAACAGACCCCTTTTAAAAAGAAAAAATCGAAGGCCGGGGCAGACTTTTAACAGTGGGTGACATTGAAAAGTACATTTTTAAAAGGGGGAAAATTTTAAAGGGGAGAAGAATGGACAGAGCTAGTATCTTCTCTCCAGTCATTCCCCTTAAACTTTTGGTTTAAAACCCGGGGTTTAAAATCCCCCGGGGAGTTGCTTTTTCCTTTTTGCTGCTTTTAAAAATGCTTAGTGCAGTCAAAGGGAAAAAAGGTCAGGGGGCAGTTTTCCCCCCCAAAACACAAAAATGGGGGGTAATTTTTTTTGAGGAGAGAGAGGTATTTGGTTTTTTACCCGTTCCATTTTTTTTTTTTTTTTATTTTGAAGGGGTTGGTTTTTTTTTGAATTTTTTTTTTGGGTTTTCCTTGCTTTTTTCCCCTTTTAAAAATTCTTGTATTTTGTAGAAATCCTAAAAAGGTTTTGGTTATCAAATTTTTTTAAAAAAAGGTGAAAAATGCTGTTCGATTTTTTTAATGTTTTAAACAAACAATTTAATGACCCCAGTTAAGTGAAAATTTTTGGGGTTTTTTTTTTTGGTGTTTTTAAAAAATTTTAAAAAATTGGTTTTAAAGGAAAAATTGTTTTTTTGGGGTGTACAAAGAGAAAGGGGGTTTTGTGTTATTGTGGTTGGTTTTGTGAATGTGTGGTGTTGTTGTGGGGGGGTGTGTTTTTTTGGGGTGTGTGGGTGTGTGTGTGTGTGTGGGGGGGTTTTGAGAGGAAAAGAGAGGGGGAGAGAGAGAGAGAGGGGAGAGAAAAAAGAGAGAG
>JASPKP010005646.1:12500-15529 GCA_030674155.1 Stramonita haemastoma | reverse complement strand
CCCCCCTTTATCTCCCCCATCTCTCGCTCTTTTTCTATCCTCCCTATCATGTCCATCTTTTTCCCTATTGATTGAGGCTGGTCACAGGAAGGGGTTACCCTGTGTGCCTGTGAAGAGCTGAAGCCATTGTCCCTCTTTTAGCAGTCAGTCCTGTGGGTGGTGAAAAAGCCTGGGTTTTCCAAAAGCCTTGTTTGTTTGAATGGGGGGAAAAAAAATTAAGAGAAATTTTTTTTTTATTGTTTTGAATTTTCTTCTTCTCTTTTTTTTTTTAAAAATAGTTTTCTAAAATTTTTTGGTATTCTTCATCCAGTTTCCCTTTTTTCTATTTTTTTTGTATCTTCTTCCATCTCTCTTTTTCATTGTATCTTTGCTTCTGTCTCTGTATCTCTGTTTCTGTCTTCATTTCTCCCTCCCTCTTTCTCTCCCCTCCCTTTAAGTCTGAACTTCTCTCTCTGTGTGGTGTCTCCCCCTCTCTGTATCTCCCCCCCCCTCTCTCCCCCCTCTCTCCTCTCGTCACACACACACACACACACACACACACACCACACACACACACACACACACACACACACACACACACACACGGGCTCCCCACCCCTCTGTCTCTCTTTGATCACAAATTCCAGGTCCTACTAGATCCTCTTATCTATCTCTCTCTCTCCCCTACTCGTCAGCCTATCATGTCCATCTTTTTCCTGATTGACTGATGCTGGTCACAGGAAGGTGTTAGCCTGTGTGCCTGTGATGAGCTGAAGCCATTGTCCTCCTTAAGTCAGTCAGTCAGTCACTGTAAGTGGTGAAAGCCTGGGTTTTGCCCAAGCTCTGGTTTGTTTGAATGAGGGGAAAAAAACAGAATTTTAGACCGTTAATTTTGTATTGATTCAATTTTTCATTTTTCTGCATCCTGTCTATCTTTACTTTTTCTTTTCTTTTTTTCTTCTTTTTTATTCTGTTTCTGTTGTTTATTTCTCTTTTTGTGAGTCTACTTATGGTCTCTCTACTCCTTGCATCTCTCTAACTGTCTGTCTGTCTCTCCCTTTTTCTCTCCCCCTTCTGTCCCCCTCTTCCCGCCCCCCCCCCCCCCCCCCCCCCCCCCCCCCCCCCCCCCCCCGCTCTCTCTGTCTCACTCCTCTCTATCTCTCTTTGTCTCTGTCAGTCTCTCTCTTTCTCTCTGTCTCACTCCTCTCTCTCTGTCTCTGTCTCTGTCTCTGTCTCTTCTCTCTCTCTCTCTCTCTCTCTCTCCTCTCTCTCTCTCTCTCTCTCTCTCTCCTCTCCCTCCCTCTCTCTCTCTCCTCATTTCACCACTTCGAGATCTCTTCCCGATCTCTGTTTCCCACCCACTCACCCTTCTCCTCCTCCCTCTCCTCCTTCCTTCGCCACCACTACAACTACTATCCCCCCCCCCTCCCCTGTCCCACCGCTTGCTTATAAACAGTGACCCCAGAAATTGGAATGACATCGTTTTTTAAGACAGAAGTATTTTTCTTCTCTTTTTTGTTCTGTTTTTAAATTCTAAAATTTTAATATTCAAGCAGAAAGAGCAGTTACTTTTTATGTTTTTATTTAACGTCGTTGTTTTTTTTTTCTTCTTCTTCTTGTCTTTTTTTATTCGGAAAAGAGAAGAGGTGTGTGTGTGGGGAGGGGGTGTGTGTGAAGGGGATGAAAGGTGGGGTAGATGATGAAGTAGATATGAAGGAGAGATCTACATTGATGGTTTATTGTGCATAGGTTAGTCTTTTTTTTTAAATGTTAAAATAATTCTTTTGGTTTATTTCTTGTTTGCTCCTCTGCCCTTCTTTTCCTCTGAGTGTATAAACTGATCTTGTCTTCTTGTTTTCTGTCTTTCTTTTTCTTTTTTTTCTTTTTTTTGGGGGGGGGGGGGGTTGGGTTGGCCGTTTCAGTTCAGTCTCCCAGTTCACCCAGCTGTAAATGAATACCTGTCCTGAGAGTCAGGGAAGGTAAAACATTGATGATGGCGAGGAGATGGGCGCCGCCCTCAATACGCTGGCCCTTAAAACAGCCGAGGTCTCTGACACCGTGCTTCTCAACGACCACATAGGTTACGGGACACCTTTACCCTTCCCCGTTGTTGTCCTTGTACTCTTTGTCAGTCTGTTTCTGTCTAGGCTTGTTGCCCAATATTTTCTGTTCGTCTCCCTCCCTCCCTATTCCTTGTGTCTCCCTCCCACACTTAATATCTCTGCATATATCCCTCAACTTATATTAGCTCTCTGGGTTTGTCTTGTCCTTCTGTTTGTCTCTGTCTGCATGTCTCTCTGTCTGTATCTATGTCTCTATCTGTCCCGGTCTCTCTGTGTCTCACTGTCTCTCTCTCTTCATCACCCATCTCTCTCTCGTCTCTGTCTCTCTCACCCATCTCTCTCTCTCTCTCACCAGTCTCTGTCTGTCTGTCTGTCTGTCTGTCTGTCTGTCTGTCTGTCTCACACACACACACACACACACACACCACACACACACACACACACACACACACACACACACACACACACACACACACACACACACACACGTTCTCTCTCTCTGTCTTTCTGCATGTCACTGTGCTGTGAATATTTCTTTCTGTGTTTTTCCAGCTTCACTCTATCAGCATGGACATTCACACCTACCTATGTCTTTTTTCACGCAAGAAACCGAAGTGTTTTTGCACTCGTTCATCATTTACTGTAGTTAAAACAGGCATTTTTGCCCCATCATGTCAGCTAGCCATTTTCGACAAAACAGGGAAAAAATGGACAAAAATGCACTTCTTTATGTAATGAAATACCCATTGTGTTTTTTGTTTTTGTTTTGGTGTGTGATTTTTTTGTTGTCAGTTTTTTTTTATTTTATTTTTTATTTTTTTACTTTATTACACATTTTTTTGCCCACTTCTCTCTCTCTCTCTCTCCTCTCTCTCTCACTCTCTCTCCTCTCTCTCCTCTCTCTCTCTCTCTCTCTCTCTCTCTCTCTCTCTCCTCTCTCTCTCTCTCTCTCTCTCTCTCTCTCTCTCTCTCTGTCTCTCTCTCTCT
>JASPKP010005646.1:5000-7500 GCA_030674155.1 Stramonita haemastoma | reverse complement strand
GGGTGTGTGTAGTGTGAAAGTGTATTGTGTGTGTGTGTGTGTGTGTGTGTGTGTGTGTGTGTGTGTGTGTGTGTGTGTAGTGTGTGTGTGTGTAAGTGTGTGTGTGTGTTGTGTGTGTGTGAGTATGTGTGTGTGAGTGTGTGAGTGCATGTGTGTATGTGTGTTGTGTGTGAGTGTGTGTGTATGTGTGTGTGTGTTGGTGTGTGGTGTGTGTGTGTAAGTGTGTGTGTTGTGTTGTGTTGTGTGGGTATGTGTGTGTATGTGTGTGTGTTTGTGTGTGTGTATGTGTGTGTGTTTGTGTGTGTGTATGTGTGTGTGTGTAAGTGTGTGTGTGTGTCTGGGGAGGGGAGAGGAAGGGAAGCAGGAGGGGGGGGGGTTGAAGGGAGGGGAGGGAGAAAGCACCATATAAAACACCGTGCATGTGTTGATGGCGTGACTAGAGTGCAACATTTTTTTTAAAAGATCTTTTTCGTTTGGAAGAAAACTTTGATAGATCGAGTTTCTGTTCTGTCAGAGGAGTTAGAATCCTGTTAGAAAGTGTGTGTGTGTGTTGTGTGGTGTGTGTGTGTGTGTGTGTGTGTGTGTGTGTGTGTGGTGTGTGTGTTGTGTGTGTGTGTGTGTGTGTGAGTCGAAGAGAGAGAGAGAGAGAGAGAGAATGAATGAATAATCTTTATAAGTTTTCAAGGAGTAACACAGAGAGAGAGAGAGAGAGAGAGAGAGAGAGAGAGAGAGAGAGAGAGAGAGAGAGAGAGAGAGAGAGAGAGAAGAGATGAAGGATGATGATGAGAAGGAGACAGAGAAGTGTGCTGACAAAGTTGTTCCTCCAAATCTTAAAGGGTTTAAAGGAGTAGTTCCAAAAAATGTTTTTAAGTCGTATATAAAAATACGCCAATTTTTTTCTGCCAAATACCTGGGTGCCATGTTCTTACTTTTCCGCTCCTATAACTATAATAAAAAATGTCCTTAAAACGAACTCTCCGTAGATGAACGGGAACAATAATAACAAAGCACGTACCACTATAAATGCAGCATAATGGAACCGCGCAACGCCGAAGCTACTGCATCCTACAATGCGAAAGAAGCCTAAGAGAAAGAGAAAAAAGAAACCCACTGACAAACATACACATGTATACACTGGACCGAAGGCTGTTTGTGTTTCACAGCCAACACACGATTAATGAGTTTCAGTCGATGTGGCCACGGAAATGAGCGCCGGCCAAACGAGTTGTGCATCCTACTGTAAACTGTCAATAATTCATGTAATGGTTAAATTTGTGTGTAGTTTTGTTGTTGTTGTTTTTGTTATCTCTTGTCCGAGTTTGATTGGAAAAGTGGAAGGGTGGTGATTTTGGAATGGGTAAGGTTTTAAGGATGATTCTGTCTGTGGTGATGTGATGGAAAGGGTGCGAAAGTATGATTTCTTCACCTTCTTTACCTGTCCCGTAGTCCTGTGGACCGTGGGGGCACTACTGAAGATTTTTGCGACCAGTGTGACTGTATGTCATGCTGTATAATTATGAAAGTATGACTATTTGTGCTAAAAGTGATAGTCTTGTAGTTTTTGTATTATTTTTTTTCTGATATTTATAGTTTCGGGATGGGTGTATTTTTGTGTGCAGATTTTTGCAGAGAAAAGGATCAGAAAAAGTATATGTACTATTGCTCAAAGTTTTCATTTCTCTGTTCTATGTCACCTGTCTCAATATTTTTCGGTCTCTGTATCTGTTATTCTACATGTGTATTATGTTTTCCTGTCTTTTCTGTTTTCGACAACCCCCTCGTTCTTTCTCTCTTTGTCTGTCTCTGTGTCTGTCTTCGTCTGTCTGTCTGTCTGTCTGTCTGTCTGTCTGTCTGTCTTTCTTTCTCTCTCTCTCTCTCTCTCTCTCTCTCTCTCTCTCTCTCTCTCTCTCTCTCTCTCTCTCTCTCTCTCTCCTCTCTCTCTCTCTCTCTCCTCTCTCTCTCTCTCTCTCTCTCTCTCTTCTCTCTCTCTCTCTCTCTCTCTCTCTCTCTCTCTCTCTCTCTCTCTCTCTCTCTTTCTCTCTTTCTCTCTCTCTCTCTTCTCTCTCTCTCTCTCTCTCTCTCTCTCTCTCTCTCTCTCCCCTTCTCTCTCTCTCTCTCTCTCTCTCTCTCCTCTTTCTCTCTTTCTCACTTTCTCTCACTCTCTCTCCCTCCCCCTCCTTCCTCTGCCTTTCTCTTCCTCTTTCTGTCTGTCTGTCTGTCTGTCTGTCTGTCTGTCTGTCTGTCTGTCTGTCTGTCTGTCTGTCTTCTCTCTCTCTCTCTCTCTCTCTCTCTCTCTCTCTCTCTCTCTCTCTCTCTCTCTCTCTCTCTCTCTCTCTCATTGCATTTTTGTTTATCTGTCTTCATGCATGTATGTGTATTCGAGTCCTTCCCCTTCTTTGCTGCAAACAACCGTCCCTCCCCCCCCCCCAAAAAAAAAAAAAAAAAAGACATTAAATGTGAATCATCACCAAATTCCTCTTTTTCAATTTATCACCCATCT
>JASPKP010005645.1:2500-10000 GCA_030674155.1 Stramonita haemastoma | reverse complement strand
ATTTAGCACGTACAAACATCACAAGTTTTTTTCACATACCGTGACTTTAAAGATAATTGCTTTAACTGCTGCACACATCAGGCAATATGTTTAAACACCTTATCATTGTTTAAACTGCAGCATAATCAAGCAATATGATATTACAAATAAACATCGATTAAGCAGCAGCACACACCAATCAATCTTGCCATATAGTTATTTATGGTAAACACATTCATTTGAACAGCAATTACAATATAATTAAACGCTTTTTCCTTAGATTAATTGAATGGAAAATATACTTGGACAATTGATGCATCTCATAGTGAGTTCTGACCTGTAACAATCGGTGGATCGGGGTTCGAACTAACTCCTTCAGGAATTTGTCCCGTAGATGAGAGTATGTAGGGCAAACAAACAGAAAATGTTGTTCATCTTCCCTTGCTGTCTCGCAAAATGGACAAGCCTTTTTCTGCTCTAAATTACTGAAGCGATGTACATTTACGTTCAGTGGGAGAACATTAAATCTTAACTGTGCTATAGCAACCCTAAAACAATACATATCAACATTGCAAACATATTTATCTTTTTCAAAGAGTATTTTAAAGGACCGGTAGCAGTCATACCTTTCACGATCTCTTATTGTGCCTGTCCATTCTTGAATGAAAAAATCAATGAGCCTTTGTTTAAACAATCTCAAAAATACTTTAACATCACCTACACCTTGCTGCAACCATACAAAATTAAACCCTGTCTCACATAAAATTTCTCTAATTTTAGATACCCAGCAATATTTTCCCATTCTGTCTAGTTCAAGCAGCATTTGGTATGCCTTGTATGGCAACCTTTCAGTGCACATTTGCAGTAATCTAAACCAATATCTTAGAACAGAGACAAAAGAATTCACATACAGAGGGTATCGTCCCAAATCGCCATAGACCATTTTATTTGGTGTTTTGACTGGGACACCTAGGAACCTTTTACATGCCATCATATGAACTTTTTCCACATGATCTAATTTTGTTAACCCCCATATTTCAGCCGAATAAAGCAAAATAGGCTGCATTTTTGCATCAAAAATCTTGAAGAAAGTATTAGCAGTCATTTCTTTATACTTTTGGAAAGCTCTATTTAATTGCACAACTGCTTTCTTACCTTTAGTTACTAAGTGCTTTGTGCCTCTCTTCATACTAAGCATTGTTGTAAACTGAAAACCTAAATAGCAATAACTATTAACTACATCTAGCTTTTTATCATTGAAAAACCATTGCTCATGTCGACCTAAATATCCCCCTTTTCTAAAGACCATTACTTTTGTTTTATCCGTGTTTACATTTAGTTTCATATCATTACAACACTTGTATAGGATATTAAGCTGATTTTGTAGACCACCCACTGTCGTTGACAACAACGCTACATCGTCAGCAAAAAGTAGGATGAACACTTCCATTAGACCTGGTAAAAACTGTATACCATGTTTTCCCTCTGCATCTATGTGGTTAGCTAACTGATTTATATAAACAGAGAATAATGTAGGGGACAGGACACAGCCTTGTCTGACCCCAACTGGGCATTCAAAGAATTCTGTAAGTTGCCAATTTACACGCACACATGAAAGCAATGAAGAATACATAGATTTCAAAGATGCTAAAAATTTTCCCTTTACTCCCTGGTTTTTTATGCATTGTAGAAGTTTATCATGGTGGACAGAATCGAATGCTTTTTTGAAATCTACAAAAGCAACGTATAATTTCTTACCTTTCTTTAGCATACACTTTTGTACAATTGCATATAAATTATATATTTGATCAAGTGTGGAATAACCCCTACGAAAACCTGCCTGACTCTCAGAAATCATTTCATTATCTTCCAACCAACTGTATAATCTTGTATTTAACACTGTGGTATAACACTTTGATACTATACTCAGTAAAGATACTCCTCTATAATTGTCTGTTTTTTCAGGATCTCCCTTTTTATAAATTGGTATGATTATAGCTTTGGACCATTCAGACGGATATACACCTGAGGTAAAGACAGCATTAAAAAGTTTTACCAGGAACCCCAACACACTCTTTCCCCCATTCTTTATCATTTCACCAGAAACACCATCCATCCCACTTGCCTTTCTTAATTTGAGTTTTGCAATTGCATAAGCTACTTCTTCTTCAGAAATATCTTTGTTCAAAAAATGATCCACATCATCCAAAACATCAACAATGACATCATCACTCTCACCAGTCTCCTCATTCATACAAAAAACTTCTTTAAAGTGGTTAAACCAGTCATCACTGCTAATGTTGTTGTAAATTATGTCCCTATTGCCATATCCCATCCTTTTAATTTCTTTCCAAAACTGAGAAGAGTCTGCAATGTTTTCAGCTAAAAGTTCTGTTTTCTTTTTCCTATAGTTTTGTTTTTTTGCTTTCAATAATTGTTTATACTCTTTCCTTTTTTCCACATAAATCAACCTGTCTTCCTCCTTTCTGGTCACTCTAAAACATTTTAACTTTGCTCTACTTTCTTTTTTTGCTATTTCACATTCATCGTCAAACCATTCTGATTTTATGGTCTTGTGCATGGGTACTTTTCTAGACATGCAGGCACTTGCCTCATTCAAGCATTTAACAAATATTTCCAGAGCAGTTTCTATATTGTCTTCCAAAGCATTTGTGGCGAATGTAAGTTTTTCTTGAATGTCTTTGCTATTTAGTACTGTTTCAAAATCATTTTTCTTAGCTTCATCCCACACTACTTTCTGACAAACTTTTTTGTTCAATTTTTGCTGAAATGTTGTTTCTGTATTACTGCTATTAATTTCTACCTTCATACAAACTGGCAAATGGTCAGATTCTGTTAAGTTTTCAACCTGCAAAGAGAGAACTCTAACCGAACTAAATAAACCCAGAGATGCAATGAAATAATCCACAACACTTGAACCTGAAGGTGATATAAACGTATAACTTTCATCAAAGCCTGGATCACAGAGACCATTTAATATGACAAAGTCAAACATGTTGCATAACTCAATCAGCTGATTACCAAAAACATTTTTGTACATATCATGTGACTTTCTGGGCACTTTTGAATTTGGATAATGATGTAAATTCTGAAAGTTATCATAGTCATCATCTAAACTGTAATTTTCACAAGCGGTTCGTGCATTAAAATCCCCCATTATCAGCAATTCAAAATCACCATATTCATTCTGAAGATCTAATATACACTGCTCCAAAACTTCTAAGCCATAGATATCTTGTGTTGTTTTCCAAAAAGTAGATTCAGAAGGTGGAATGTACATGCAAATTAACATAGTGTCATTAGTAGTACCAAATAAATTCTTGTGTAGTTTTAAAACCACAGTATTTTCTGTCTCAACTTGAACTTTTTCAAGACATGAAATAAATTTCTTTTTAACCATGACAATTACCCCACCAGAGTATCTCCCCTGATGAGATAACTTTTTTGCTTTAGCAGTAAAAATAAAGTAATCATGAAAAATATGAGACTCAAATTCAATCCCAATAAAAGTTTCTGTTAAACAAATAATGTCGTATGCAAGAAGAAAATTAATAAACTCTTTATTTTCCAGTTTTGGCAAAAGGCCATGCACATTATAGTTGAGAAAACTTATATACAGCTTATTTACATTAAGATTGGTTCTTGTCATCCTGATAGTTGGGCATTCAATACTAGGCCTGTGATCACCTGTATTACTTTCACAAACTGTGGCCTGGCCGAATCCCTATCTAGTGCCACTAGAGGCATCATTGCCTGTGGACTTAGTCTGCGGATGCATGTTTGAATTTGCCTGTTCTTTTGAGCTACAACAAGAATGCTGTTTGCTGAAAGAATCAGAGATGCTGGACTGACTTTTTGACCTTTCTGGTAGTTTGCGACCTCTTTGTCTGGAGACACTTTGGGTTGTGTCTCGTCTTGGTCGCAAACCCTGTTTAGTGGACCTAGATGGTCTTTCCTGTCTTGTGGTTTGCTTTGCTCTTGTAACAGTGTTACCTGTGTCAGCAGATTCCTTGTTGCATAAACCCATGAGTAAATCACTATTAGACATGTTACCTGTATTAAGTCTGCGGTCACTAGTAACAACTTCACTTGGTTCAGTAATGTCTGTACTTTCTGTTTTGTTTTCTATATGAGTGTCGTCAGCTGTCTTGTCATCAGTTACATCTCTGCAAAGATTTGCTTTCTTTGATCCATCTTCTGCTTTATTTGTGTCAGTTATGATGTCTTCCTCAGTCCCTTTAAGTTGTTTATTTATTTTCCTGCTAAATGTGTCACCTTCACCCTCTTTGTCAGACATGTCAACACTGCTCTCATAATTATCAGGTATGTCTTCATTGTCCTCTACTGTATTTGTATCATCTTTGTCACTGTCTTCATCATTGTCCTCTACTGTAATTTCATCTTCTTTGTCAGTGTCTTCTTCATTGTCCTCTGCTACATCGGGATAACCCCTGTCACTGTCTTCAGTTTTGTCTACTATCGTCCTCTGTCCTGTCCTGTGCACATCTTCACCAGGGAGACAAGTCCCACCAAGTCTTCTGTTTCCCTCAGACATGACCCTTTCATGGTCACTGACATCCTGTTCTGTGGCTGTATCTGTATTGTACTTTCTGCTTTGCTGCTGACTATAGGCACACACAGCAGATTTGCGCTTTTGACCTGGAGATACTGGAGGTCTTCTGCTCTTGTCTTTCACAAAGACAATTCTTTTGCTGGGCTGGGCCATTCTCCCTTGTGTTGCTGCTTCACTGTAGGAGTAAGGTCCTGGGCTGACTGGAAAGCTGCCTTCCTCTTTTCTGTATGCTCGGCCAGCAGGATTTCTCTGCACCCTTTGCTCGCTGTCCCTCATTGCAGTGTAGGGGTACCTTGCAGGCTGCCCTCTGTTTACTGCCTGGACCCCCTGATGTGGCTGCGGTGACATGCTCCGTTGGGGCTGCCTTGGCCATGACCTGCCGTACTGCAGTTGACTCTGAGGTTTGTCAGGACAAAACTCTTCCTGGCGGCGTGTACATAACCTGCCTTGTTGCATCTTCTGCTTCTCAGACTGGTGGTTGTTGTTGAAACAATCTGTATCAGCTGTTCTGGCATATCTGCTTCGTCTGCCATCTTGAACTGGGTGCCAGTGTTCTTCTTGGGCATGAGGTGGTCGGCTGAAGTGCCTTCTTCCCTCATGGAATGATGAAGATGACTGCTTTTCTCTGACATGCAGTTTCCCATGGCGATAGAAGGCGATTTGTCCCTGCCCCCAATGCCAATCCACAGTTTCTCGCTGGTGGACAGTTAGGTCAGATGCTACTTTGATGCCACTCCTTCTGAGGTTGTCTCGAAGCTCCGGGTCTCCCAATATGGCCATCTTGTCTGACCATCTGCAGAAGTGGACAATGATGGGTCGTGGTTCTCCTCTCCAAGAGCGTGGTCTTCCGATTCGATAAGCTCTTGAAATGTCATCTTGTTGCCAGTTCATGTAAGGGGCATGGTCATTTAGAATATCAATGATACAGTTTGCAGTTGTGTATTCTGTTTCACCATCAAATTCTTGAACATTGATAAATTTCACATTACATGCTTTGGTAGCTTGTTCTGTTAATTCAACTTGTCTCTCTACAGCTTCAAGTCTGTCAAGAATAAGCTCTCTGTCCTCTCGTATTTCTTGAATGTCTTTTTTCTGTTGAACAAGGTATTCCTTCAGTGTACAGATTTCTTCAAAGAAGCTTGAGATTCTGGTATCCAGATTGTGAAATTGTTCGTCAATACTATTTTTTATGCCATTTGTGTGCGTATGGAGTCCCTGTTGGATCTGTGTAAGGCGCCAGTCAAGCATTTGCATTATACCTGCTGGGGGTGGTAAGAATTCGTGCTGAGACATTTTTTTCAACTTGCAATACCTGTGCTCAATAACTCAATAACTTGGATTTCTTCCTCTTAGGATACTTGTGTTTGCCGACTTCTTTTTTACACTTCCAATACCTGTGCTCAGTGACACTGCATTGAATGCAGTGTAGGGGCCAAAGGTCAAAAGGGAAACAACTGTGGAGGACAGGTGTATGGAGTGCTGACCCTGCTTTGCAACGCTGGCCTAATTGACAACAATCTGCACGTGCAACACAAATGCTGTCCTGATGCTACACTAGTCTTATTTCTGGACGGTTTTGAAAATAGTTCACGTATATACGTCCTTCTTTAAGTGATAGTAATTAATAAAATGTTAATTTTGTCTTAACCACTGACCTTTTCAGTCATCAGATACCACCATCAGCTGCACACATCACAGAGCTATACTACTGAAAAAAATGTCCACATTTCATTAGGAACAACGTCCGTTTTTTTAACATTTTTGAGGAGCAGTTTGAACACGTCCACCATTGAAACACGCACCTGAGAGCCCCCCGAGAGAGAGAGAGAGAGAGAGAGAGAGAAGAGAGAGAGAGAGAGAGGAAGAGAGAGGGAGAGAGAGAGAGAGAGGGAGAGAGAGGAGAGAGAGAGAGAGAGAGGGAGAGAGGGAGAGAGGGAGAGAGAGAGAGAGAGAGAGAGAGAGAGAGAGAGAAGAGAGAGAGAGAGAGAGAGAGAGAGAGAGGCAGACGCAGACAATTATTCATGAAGGCCAAATCCCCTTAGAAGGGGGATAAACATAATGATAACATCATAACATAGAGGTGAAGGAGGGGGAGAGAGAGAGAAAGAGAGAGAAAGAGAGAGCGAGAGCGAGAGAGAGAGAGAGAGAGAGAGACACACACACACACACACACACACACACACACACACACACACACACACACACACACACACTGTATTTTTTGGACTGTTATATTCTAACAATTCTCTGAACCCTTTTACTATAGTCACAGAATCAGTCTTTATAGACTTATAATACAGTGTTGATATTAATTAAAAAATAAAAAAAAATCTAGATAAAAAAAACAGTGTTGATATGACAACCATACTGATAGCAGAATAGCACAAAATATTAACAATTCTCTTAACCCTTTTAGTATAATCACTGAATCAGTCATACAACACAGTGTTGATATTATATTTAAAAAAATCTAGACAAAAAGTGTTGATATGACAACCATACTGAAAACAGAATAGCACAAAATACTCACCACATCCCCATAGATGCTTTGCAGATGTTTCAGGGAATCACGGCCAAAAATGTAGACGCCTCCAGTGTTGCACCCCAGAGCAATGTAGCGTCGTGACACACTCATGCATGTGAACTGCACAATAAAGGCAATAACGTTTATATTCTTTCAAAATGTATAACTTTTATATATATATACTTGGCATAAACTAGTTATTGTACATCAGATTTTTGTTATTGTTGTATTATGCATTTCAAAAGCATTAAAACAACAATAAAAAAAATATGAAATAAAAGCAAACAAACATAACCTACAAACACAAATCAAATTTAAAATACCAATCCATTAATTAAAGGATGGGAATCTGGGATCAGCTGCATGTAGATGTATTCATCTTTTCTTCCCCTATCCACTTTTA
>JASPKP010005644.1:0-2500 GCA_030674155.1 Stramonita haemastoma | reverse complement strand
GAAAACAGATCGGTACATACTACTAACAGTATACAAAACAGATAAATAAACCCCAAAATATGACTTTGTATCAAAACCCAAATATGATAATACGCCCAAAAAAATAATGTGGGAAAAAACGGGATAAACATACTAAAATAACTGGACGTCCCACAACAACAAATTTTATTGTTTACTCCCCAAAATTTACTGACCCTTTTGAAACCAAACGGGATAGATAAAAGGGGGTAGGAAAAAAAAAAAAAAAAAAAAAAAGGGGGACACAAAAACAAAAAAACCAAAAAAAAACAAAAAAAAAAGGACAAGATAAAAAAACTTATACAGGCTTTACATGTACTCATTACCCAAAATTTATGACATGTGCAAAGGGAAAACAAAATAAAATACTTTTAACATACATACATAATATTTTCATACATCTTTACTTTACCATACATACATAATACTTACATACATACATACAAAACATACATACTCCCCTACCATATATACAAAAAACCCAAACAAAACCAAACATACATACATACATACATACAAAACATACATACATCCCTTTAAATTTAACATACTCATAAACACACCTTTACCCCCATACAAAAAAAACAAACAAACATAAAATACATACCTTACATACAAAACATACTTTCCCATAATCATACAACATACATACATCCCATACTACAAAAATTACCCCATACATAATACATCATCCCAAACTTACATACATACACCCCAAAAATTTACTAAACATGATAACACACACACACACACCCCCACACAAACACACACCAACACAACCCCACACAACACACACACACAACAAAAAACAAACAAAAACCACAACAAAACACACAACAACCCACACACCAAAAAATTTACATTCCAGCTCCCCCCAAAAAAAAAATTTTAACACTCCCACACATAAAAAAAAACAAAACAAAAACAAAAAACAAACCAATTATAAACAAAAAAAAAAACCTGACAGATTTCACACACCCCACTTCAATTATCTATATACATGGCTGGGATAGATCAGTTTATAAAAGGATAAAATACACCCCGGCTGGTGTCTTTTGGAGTGTTTTGGTGTCCGTCACCCCCGGTTGTGACCCCCCCCCTTCATTTTCCCCGGCCTACCCTTCCCCCCGGGCCAAACACCCACGGCACCAAAGGAGTTCGCAACCCCAACACCCCACACCCCCGGCGGGGCGGGCGCTCCCCCCCCACCCCCCCCCCTTTTCTGCCCCAACCCCCCCTCACCTCCCCCTAGCCCCCTTTCCTTTCCCTCACAACACCAAACCCCTTTTCCTCTCTCTCTCTCTTTCCCTTCTCCTCTTTTTTTTATCTATCCTACCCTTTGGGGGCCCCTTTAGCGCCCAGTTTGGGCCCTTTGGTTTCATCTTCTTAACCCTTTTTTGTACATCGGCCCCGCCCAACCACGACCCCCAATCCCCCGTCACACCCCCCGGGCCTGTTCTGTTCGGGAGGCTTTTTTGTGGTTGCTCCCTTTTTAAGAGCGCAGGCACGCCCCTTTTCTTGTTTCTCTCACTCCCCACTTACCCACCCCTCTCAAATTCTCTCTTTTCTCTTATTTCTCACTTTACTATGTCATTTTCAGTTGGGTAGTTAGTCAGTAAAGTTGTCAGTTTAGTGTAGGTAGAAGAAAGTTAGGTTATAGTGTTTTGGGGTTTGTGGGGTTTTGTTTTATGTGTTTTGGGGTTTGATGTTGGTGGGGGAGTGCGTGGGTTTTTGTGGTTGTTTTGTGTGCGTGTGTGTGTTTTTTTTGTGCGTGCGTGTATTGTGTGTGGTGGTTGGATTTGTTTTGTTGCGTGCGTCCCGTGCGGGGTGGGGTTTGTGTGTGTGTTGTAAATTTTGGGGGCAAAGTCTTTAGCGGGGCCCGTTTTGGTGGTCTTTTAAAAGGGATCTTTTCCGGTCGGGGGGGGAAAAGGAAGGGAGAAGGGGACGAAGAGAGATGGGACGTGGGAGGGGGGGAAGGGTGGGGAGGAGGAAGGGGATTTTGGGGTGGGGGGGGGGAGGGGGAGGGAGGAGGGAGGAGAGAAGAGTGGGGTGGGGCGGGTAAGAGGGGATGAGGGGGGGGGGTTTTTTCCGGGGGAAAAAGATTTTTTGGCCCTTTGGGGGTGGGGGGGGGAGGGGGAGAGGGGGGAGGATGGGGGGAGGGGGGGGGATAAATTAGGCGGCCCGGGTCTCTCCCCGTGGAACCGGCGGCGCTGGGGTTTGGGGAAAAAATCTCGGGCCCGCGACGATTTTGATGGACAAAAACAAACTAGCTCTGACAGATTAATTTTTTTGGTCTGCTTGCCCATTCTCTCTCCCCGGTTTCTTCTCGGGCTCTCTGTCTCTCTCTGTCTGTCTCTCTGTCTCTCTGTCGGGCTGTCTGTCTCTGTCTGTCGTTGTCTTTTGCTGTCTGTTTTTGGCTGTCTGTCTGTTCTTTTCCCAAGGGGCTTTTTTCCCCCTTCCCTTAAATTTCCGGGAGGTGATT
>JASPKP010000564.1:27500-42099 GCA_030674155.1 Stramonita haemastoma | reverse complement strand
TTAAAGATGCCCCCCTTTCATGTTAAAAATGAGTATGGAAGAAATGTATAACGAAAAGAAAAGTTTTGACAAACACAAAGTTAAAAAGCTTTCAAAGTAACAAGATTGGTATGAAAAAGTTTCAAGGGGGAGGGGGTGTTCTGACACAGTCTCAGCAATCGTTATCACGGGAACCAGCAAGCTCTGGCAAAAAAGAAAAGAAAGGAGCATTCCCCAAAAGTAAGGAAAAAACACAAACCCACCCCTACCCCCCACCGTCCTTATTGACGTTCTCAACTGCTGTCAAACACCTCACACATTCATCCTTTCAAACGGTATCCTTTTGCCTGCATGAAAGACTTGTCCCCAGCCCGCCTCAGCACCTAGCGTGCCCCCCTTTTACGTTACAACAACTCTCTCTCTTTTCTCTCTCTCCCCCACATACCTCCCTCACCTAACAAGCAGCCGAAAACTCCCTACCCCCCCGTCCACCCACCTTTCTTTCAAACCATCTCAACTTTCACCTCCTAACAAGTCGTAAACGTGGCTTGTTCCAGCTACCTGTATTTTGGGACGCCAACTTTGTTTCCATACTCAACCTCTCGCCAATGTCCACACAAGGACAGACACCTGTACAGGGGGTGATACCAGTGTCACCTTGCAGTATCAGATGAAGGAGTCCCAAATCCCCCCTGTGCTAAAACTCAGGCGCTGGCAAAGCAATCTAAGATCAATTTCCCCAGCGGAGAGGTCCCCTGGCTAAACCCTAGGGGCTTACGGCCAGCCAAGAAGTTGTCCCCAACAGCCCAGACGCTGACCCTCGAGCCGTCATAAATCACACGTTGAGCTGGTAGGGTTGGGCTGTGTGTCACAACGCGGACGGCTATTACAGTTGTGATGGCGAAGCGGAGTTAAGTCCAAAGATCTGCCGTTAAGCTTTCTCCAGGCTGGGAATGGATTGTCCCTCAATGCCGGCTAGTCCCCCAAGCTTTGGCCCTTCTTTTCATGCCGGCCTCTTTACCTGCCCGTGAGGGGCTAAGGTTTCATAAGTGTGGAGGGTGGGCAGGTTTCCCGTGGCGGACTAAATATTGTTAGAGCGTATCGGTGGCACAGAGGGGGTTTATTGCTGCTGCTGCTCAGGAATGCCTGTTTTGACATCTCCTGTTTCAGTTTCTAGAAATGCCGCTAAACAATAAAGTGCGTCACTTTCAAAGTCTGAACTTGCCTGACTTGAAAAATTCAGAGTATTAAAATAATAATGAAAAACAGATAGCACATTCCCTGTGGAATAAAGGATGAGTCAGTAACTGGCTAAATCTGGGTAAAAATGGTCGTATACGCAAAGTATCACCATTGGTGAACCTCGGAGTTCTAGCCGAGGAATGAAATACAAAAAAAGGAAAAAATAAACAACTTGTTATGAAGACCGTTATAGCAAGACCCTAACCTATTCCATAGAAAGCTGTCACATCACTCTCGCCTTCCTTACTAAGTGTTATTAGAACGATCTGTGTATTGCATTGCGTTGTGTTTATTGTATCCTGTTGTGTTGCATTGTATTATCAAAGAAAGATATCTCCTGCATTGTATTATAAAAAAATCCTCTTTAACTTCAGTCTTCCCTTGTAGAAACAAAACGTCAGCATCATACATTAGCTTGCAAACGAAAGAGAATATTTGGCAGCACAGACTTTTAGTACATTACCTTTACTCACCGCTGGTTCTACCCACGCAAAATTACCTGTTGCCTGCCTTTAGAGCTTTAGTGTTTTGTCTCATCTGGAAAAAACATCAACCAAACAACTAGCACAACTAGCATGTTGCTCACAAAACGTACATCTATCGCCTCATCATGCAAAAGAGAAAGAAAAAACCCAATCCTGCAAAAACCCAGTATCTTAACCAACTTAAACAAACCCAGAATTTTTTCCAAAAAGAAACAGAGAAAAACCGGGGCAGTATTCAAATTAAAAAACAACAACACTTCTCCCGTTTCCAAGAGAATACACCTTAAACCTCTCAACCACCGCAAAAAACTCATATCGAATATCACCATCTCAATAGAACTGACTGGAATGGTCAGTGCTTCAAGGGTTGATGGCCAACACCGATGAACTTCATGACCCGTTAGATGACCACTACCTGACCACAAGAGCTCCGGACATAGGAGCCGGGAGGTGTGAAGGAATTAACCCCCCCCCATGCCCTCCAAGATCACGGCCTAGGGTTCAGATCCCTAACAGGGAGGGGTAGCGTGAGAAGATGGTGCCTTGACAATGGGGCAGGATTAATGCAGAAGGAATGGCTGGATACTTTCCGGCTGCTATCGTTTTGTGGAGAGTTAACCGAGAGGGATGGAGATGTATATGGGGGATTTGGGAAGATTGGGAAGGTTCGTGTGCTGTATATAGGTCAGTCTGTTTGTACCCTCCCCCCCCAAGAAAACGAAAAGATGTTGTGTTGGAATTATTGAGAGACAGTGTGTGTGTGTATGTATGTATGTGTGTGTGTGTTTGTTTGTGTGTGTGTGTGTGTGTGTGTGTGTGTGTGTGTGTGTGTGTGTGTGTGTGTGTGTGTGTGGTGTGTGTGTGTGTGAATATGCGTGATTAGATGGAGATGAGCCGCACGAGAGTTATGAAGCTGCATCTGTTAGCAGAATAACTAAAAAGAAAACCAATTCACTAAAAAAACAACACAAAAATCTCCATTATAAAGCTAAAAACAGAATAAAATAAAAAGCCAAAACAAAAGACCCTACGAAAACAAAAAACAACAACAAAGACAACCTATTATATCTGAACGTCTCATTAAATCTTGTCATGGCCAAAGACAATCTCAACAGACCATTTTAAAGCATAACAATATTTGAAAGAAAGCTCTGGCAGCAAGGTTACATCAGCAAAAGACTAAGGTTTTGACCAATAATAATAGCGAGAGTTAATTTGACCCCCTACCCTGCATCATGACCAGTTTTGCCCAGGACAGACTTGCTAAATCCTGAGCACTGTGGGTTGCAGACTGCTAAGGTCCGTGTGGACACCATCAATGACGGAAACGGCCTGAAGAACCCGCTGCTCTCTCCTGACAGCTCTCGCCTCGCTTTGGACTCGGGGCCTCTCAGTGAGTCACACGTGTAATCTATCTATCTATCTATCTATCTATCTATCTATCTATCTATCTATCTATCTATCTATCTATCTATCTATCTATCTATCTGTCTGTCTGTCTGTCTGTCTGTCTGTCTGTCTGCCTGCCTGCCTGCCTGCCTGCCTGTCTGTCTGTCTGTCTGTCTGTCTGTCTGTCTGTCTGCCTGCCTGCCTGCCTGCCTGCCTGCCTGCCTATCTGCCTGTCTGTCTGTCTGTCTGTCTGTCTGTCTGTCTGTCTGCCTGCCTGCCTGCCTGCCTGCCTGCCTGCCTGCCTGCCTGCCTGCCTGCCTGCCTGCCTGCCTGCCTGTCTGTCTGTCTGTCTGTCTGTCTGTCTGTCTGTCTGCCTGCCCGCCCGCCCGCCTGTCTGTCTGTCTGTCTGTCTGTCTGTCTGTGTAATTAAGACAATAGTAGTCAAGGAAATCAAGTGTATGTAACCAGTTACATTTTCTCCGTCATTGTGAAAATGATTTTTAAAGGTTAAAAAGAATAAATTAAAAACAAAACAAAACAAAAAGCAAAAACCCAAACCGCATAAAAACACACAGAAAACGGTATCTTTCAATGACAGCAGTTCAGGCTTTTTGTTTTTGGTGAAGACCGTGCCTTTCTCCTACCTAACTCGAGTTATATCACCATCATCATCATCATCATCATCACATCATCATCATCATCATCATCATCATCATCATCATCATCATCATCATCGTCATTATCATCGTCATCGTCGTCATCAGCGTCGCCATCATCGTCACCACCACCACCACACCACCACCATCACCACCACCACCACCACCACCATCATCATCATCATCATCATCATCATCATCATCATCATCATCATCATCATCATGTTCACTGTTGTTATTGCGCTTACAACCCCCATAAGAATGACAGTTGTACAACAACAATTTCATTCTTTTTTCTCTGTTCAAAGTTTTTTTTTGTTTCACGATTTTTTTCCTTGTTCATTTTCTCTCACTTACACATCATGACAGAAATTTAGGGTCACAACATCATTTTTTATTCATTCCTTTATTTCATTATTTTCTTTTTTCTCTGGGAATTAGGTTTCATGACACTAGAGACATTACCAGCTTGTAATTTTGTTTTTATTTGAGGATTTTTTCCTGGTTCGTAACCTCTCTCTCACACACCAGGACAGAAGTTAACAGTCACAACACCATCTTTTATTCATCCATTTGTTTAATTCTTTTCTTTTTCTCTTAGAATCAGGTTTCATGACACTGGACACTTTCCCCCCAGCTTGTGTGTTTTTTGTGTTTTTTTTTTTTTAGGATTTTTTTCCTGGTTCTTTTGCATCTCACTCACACAGCGTGACAGAAATCAACGGTCACAGTACCATGTTTTATTTATCTATTTATTTTATTATTTTCATTTTTCCAGATAGGAATCAGGTTTCATGACACTAGACATTCCCATCTTGTGTTTTTTGTTTTCTGTTTCTTTTCAGGATTTTTTTTGGTTGTTTCCTCTCGCTCACACATCCTGACAGAAGTGAACAGTCAGTACCATCTTTTGTTTATCGATTTATTTTATTGTTCCATTTTCTCTTGGAATCAGGCTTCATGACACTGGATACTTTCCCAGCTTGCAATATAAATTTTTTTTTTCCCCAGGATTTTTTCCTAGTTTGTTTCATCTCACTCACACAGCCGGACAGAAATTAACGGTCGGTCACAATACCTTATCTTAGTCATCTATTCACTTTCTTTTTCTCTGGGAATCAGGCTTCATGACACTGGATACTTTCCCAGCTTGCGATTTTTAATTATTTTTTTTCCCCAGGATTTTTTCCTGGTTCGTTTTCTGTCACTCACGCAGCATGACAGAAACTAACGGTCACAGTACCATCTTGTATTTATCTCTTTATTTTAGTATTTTCATTTTTCTCTAGGAATCAGGTTTCATGACACTAGACATTACCATCTTGCGTTTTTTTGTTTTTCTGTTTCTTTTCAGGATTTTTTTTGGGGGTTCGTTTTGCTCACACATCGTGACAGAAGTGAACAGTCACAGTACCATCTTTCATTTATCTTTTCATCTGATTATTTTCATTTTTTTTTATAGGAATCTGGTTTCATGACACTGGATACTTTCCCAGCTTTTTTCTTTTAACTGATTTTTTTTTCAAGATTAATTTCTTTCTGGTTCGTTTTCTATCACTATTACAGCGTGACAGAGAAATGAACGGTCACAATACCATCTGTTAGTCATCTATTCACTTTCTTTTTCTCTGGTTTGAATCAGGTTTCATGACATTGGACACGTTCCCGGCTTGCCCAGTGTGCGGACTGAAGGTGGACACGCCACGTCTGCTGCAGAGGCACGTGCGGACGCACAAGGAGATCAAGCGTTACCTGTGCGCCTGGTGCGGCAAAGGCTTCAACGACACCTTTGATCTCAAGCGGCACACCAGAACCCACACAGGTGAGGAGGGCTGGTGGTGGTGGGGGTACACACACAGTCCATGGTGACAGCAGGTGTGTTGTGGTGACTGTTGTTGGGGTTGATGATGGTGGTGATGACGATGATGGAGGGATGGAGCAGGAGAGAGAGAGGAGGAGGAGGAGGAGGAGAGAGAGAGAGAGAGAGAGAGAGAGAGAGAGAGAGAGAGAGAGAGAGAGAGAGAGAGAGAGAGAGAGAGAGAGAGAGAGAGAGAGAGAGAGAGAGAGAAGAGAGAGGAGAGAGAGAGGAGAGAGAGAGAGAGAGGAGAGAGAGAGAGAGAGAGAGAGAGAGAGAGATGAACTGGATAAAATATGTCCTCCTTCTCTGTTGTCTTTCTACAAAGTACGCGATTATCAGTGTGGTGGGTAACTCAACACACTATCAATAAACGATTCATGCGGAGTTTTTTTTATTCACAAAGCCAGTGACACAGGTACGCCAACGCTACAGGTTTAAGATAAAACAAAAGAAAAAGAATTGTAAGTAGAAAAAAAAGCCAGATCGAACAAGGATGCGATAGCTACAAAACTTCGATCTTAAAACGCACACGTGCAATCATGACAATGAAAGACGATTAAACAGGTGCAGAAATAAAAGAAAGGAATGTGAGGGGGGGGGGGGGGGTGAAGAAAGGGAGTTAAAGCGTTGCACTAGCTCGCAATTTGACGGCTCTGGATCAAGCCACCACCGGATCACCCGTTCAAAGGGATTATTTATTACTCCTGGAGTTAACCCCAGTATGGTCTCCACTCCCCCTAAAAGTCCGTCAGGTGAGACTATAAACCGAGAGGCCCAGTGAGCGAACGCACGCAGAGCATCTTGTGCTCGCCATAAAACCCCTTCTGTCTTTTCAGAGAGTAGGCCAATGATGTTGCTTAGAGCCCCGCCGACCGCACAGGCCATATCGGGGCTGCAGAGAGTGGGCCATTCATATTGGTCCAAGAAAATTACAGAAACAATGTATTCAAATCAATTCATGCACACTGGTGTCGCGTTTAGACATGGCCCCCGAAGTAAGAATGCGGCTGCCTTAATGGTGTGCAAAAAAAAACGGTCGTATACGCAAAATATCACTATTGGTGAACCTCGGAGCTCTAGCCGAGGAAGGACGAGAAGGGGGGAGGGGATTTTGTTTCATGTTTGTTTAATTTCAAGAGACAGACAGACGGACAGACAGACAGACAGACAGAGACAAATCTTCCTAAACAATTTTTTATTTATTTTAGAAAAAACAACTTTTTTGGGGGGTAATAAATCACTCCTGATGACACGTGGCACAAAAACAAGACTGTCTCTAGCCTACCAACCCCCCCCCCCTCATCTCTCCCCCACTCTCTCTTTATCCACTCTCTTCTCACAAATGAAAGATAAATAGCAAGATGACAATGGGAGCGGAGGTTTTTAACGGGCCCTCGAAAACGCAGCTGGCGGCAGGAAGATGTGAAATGAACTAATTGAAAGTAAACACCCCAACAACACCCACCTACACAACGGAGAGAGGGCCACAGAGGTAGCGTTTTTCAAAAGATGTAAATCGAGATTGGATTTGAGCGCGTATTGAAGAGGATGAGGGAGTTGTTTTTTTTTTACTTTCTTTCTTTCTTTCTTTTTTTTTTTTTTTTTAAAGTGGGGATGTAATAGGAAGAAAAGGGATTTTTTAGGGCGCTTTAAACAGGGAAGGCGGGGTGGGGGTTGGGGGTGAGGATAGGGACTGGAGAGAGACCCGTGTTCTAACATAGTCTTGTCACATTATTTGAAAAAAATGACCCCCAACCCTCCTCCAGAAAATAAACAACAACGCCCATCCATATATATACTATAAACAGTTTATTTACGAATTCAATGTTAAAATGCTCTCCGGTAATCCTTCTCGCGTCCACGTGTGATGTATATTCATTACAGTGAAGCTGCTCAAATTAATTATGTTATTTTGCTCGTTTGTGCAATCCTTTCAGAACCTCAGATGTATGACGTAAGCCCATGCTGACAGTCATTTCTGCATGTGTGGATGGTTCAATGCGACGCCACGTCATGCAGGGTTATATCACTGGGGCCTTGTAAGACAGTTACGATAAAACTTTTGTCACAGTTTTTTTTCCAGTTGAACTAGAGACATTCAAATGTATTTTTAGATATTATATTATGACTTGTATCCAACAGTTCACCTACAGTCTAAATATTTTTCAATCATATTTTGCGATTTTATCCTGACTTTTTATTTTATTCCAAAAGAAATGTTCTGGTTTTTATTCAGAATTTTATGAAATCTACAAACATCTTTCAGTAAAAGCAAAAGAAAAGTCTGCACAGCTTCTTCCAAAAGGTAGCCTGTGATTCCCCTCTTTGTTGAAGTGTGCACTCTCCCCGTGTCTTGTACAGCTCATAAGGAATCGCTGATTATGTGCTGCGTGTTAGTGCTAAAAGACTACAATCCCCAAGTTGTTAGTGCAATAGTGTAAGACGTAACAGTGAAATCTAAAAACGACTCCCCAGACCCCCCAACAACAAACAGCAATAGCAGCAGCAGCAGCGACAACAACAAACAAAAAAACCAATCCCAACTAAAATGAAAACGTTTTCAACCGACATGCAACACCCACAGTGACTGTGTAACCACACCGACAGACAGACAAACAGACAGTCAGACAGAATAAAACAAACAGACAGACACACACATCAGCACATGCACGCACGCACACACCCATGCACGCACGCACGCGCACGCACATAGGCACACATGCACGCGTGCGCATACACGCACATATGCACGCACACACGCACGCACGCACGCAGACGCTGACATACAGACAGGCAGACAGACAGGCAGACATACAGACAGATAGACAGATAGACAGACATATATATTATATATATATATATATATATGTATACAGATATGTATATATCTCTCTGTTTTTAACTGTATGTCTGTATGTCTGTCTTCTGCCTCCCTCCCTCCCAGTCTGTCTGTCTCTGTCCGTTTGTCTTTCTGTCTGTCTGTCACCCTCTAATTCTACACCCCACCCCCTGTCTCTCTCAATGTTACTTTGCAGCAACACATTTTTTCTTTGCATTAAAGTAAGACTTCACAATTCACAATAAATTAGCCTTGGGCGCATTCAAGAAAGAGGAACGTGGGGGGAGGGAGAGGGAGAGGAACATCTTTCGCCAGGAGAAAGAAAGGAGAGGGGACTGCTGGTAGGCTGGGAGAGGTGAGGCTTGATGAACTTAGTATAATTATCATAAAGACTGAGGGGAGGGGGGTAGGAGAGGGGGTCGGGGTGGGATAGCCTAGTGGTTAGAGCGTTGAGCTTGTGATCTGACAGCCTGGGATCGAGCCACCGCTGAGGCACCTGTTCAAAGGGATTTTCCCCCAGGAGTCAACATCAGTGTCAATGTCTCTTCCCTGAAAGTCCTTCGAATTATACTATAAACCTTGGTCCTGTGTGCAAAAGCACGCAGAACATCTTGCGGTGCACACGTTAAAACCCGTTCCTCTGTTAGGAAGTGTAGGCCATTGCCTACGGATGACAAAATGTAGGTAGAAAAGTAAAGGTGTCCCATAACCTAAGTGGTCGTAGGGAATCGAGGCGTCAGAGACCTCAGCTTCTCTAGGGGGCCAGCATACTGAGAGCGGCGCCATCTCCTCTTCCTCGCTGCTTTACCGTCCCTGACCCTAAAGAGGGTAGGTACCCATTTACAGCTGGGTGAACTGGGGGAATGTACTGAAGCCAATGCACACAAACGGTCACCCATCTACAGAGACACAATGTAAAAACAAAACGAAACAGCACACGCCCGTGTCGCGTTTAGACATCATCTCCGAAGTCAGAATACGGCTGCCTTAATGGAAAGCAAAGGAAAAAAAAGGTCGCATTCCTCCAAAATTTTCACCGTTGGTAAACCTGGGAGCTCAAGTCGAGGAACGAAAACATAAATCATACATACAGACAACTAAAGACATAGCCACAGGCCAGACACAACACAACACAACACAAAACAAACACAAAACCACCATTCAGGACTGAAAAATGTAATTACTTCCAACAATATGTGCACAACTCTTCACGGTTACTTTTGAAATACAGGACTGTATGAGGTTTGACAACCTTTGACAAGCGGCTGGAACATACATAAAAAGCATTGAATGAAGAGAGGCAAGCAAAGAGGTAGTACGCCAACACTTTGCCGTGCCGTTCGTCAGGTGCCTCCGCTGCTTCTCTCTTCGTCTAGCTAGAGATGTAGGGGGCAAAAAGAAGTTACTTCTGTTCTTTCATTTCATTCCTGTGGCATTCCTTCTTGCCTAGTTTACAATTTGTCCCCCCCCCCCTGTCTTCAATTCAATTTAACGTCTATCCACTAAAAAGTGATTTTAGACAAATGATTGGGAAGGAAAAGAGATTATTAAAAAAAAAAGAAGAAAAAAGTCGGTGTGTTTGTGTGGACAGGTGAATGGAGGATAATAGAAAACAAAAAACAAACACCGCCCCCCCTTGTCTCTGTCTGTCTGTCTGTCTGTCTGTCTGTCTGAATCATTATTACTCTTTCTTTCTGTCTGTCTGATATGTCTGCCTGTGCGTCTGTGTGTCTGTCTCTCTTCGTCATTATTACCCCGTCCGTCTGTCTGTATGCATATGTCTGTCTGTTTGCCTAAATCTGTCTGTCTGCCTATCTCTGTCTGTCTGTATGCCAATCTCTGTCTCTATGTCTGCCTATCTGTATGTTTGTCTGTCTGCCTATATCTGTCTCCCTGTCTGACTGTCTCTGTCTGTCTCTCTTCATCATTACTACTTGTCTGTCTGTCTGTCTATCTCTGTCTGTCTGTCTGTCTGTCTGTCTGTCTGTCTGTCTCAGATCAAATCTTTGGTAATTAAAAGAGAAGAAAAAAAAGAAACGTTTCACATACGTACGAGTCTTCAATTTGTAAATGATGATCCCATCTATTTCTTTTTCATTAAAGATTTTGAAGAAAAATAACACTTTACTCTTCAATTTCCCGCCTCTAATATCCCTCCCTCCTCTCTAATCAATTCTTTCCAACTAAACAAGCGTTCCACGCACAAACACACACACACACACACACACACACACACACACACACACACACACACGCACACACACACACTCATCATGTATGTATATTATATTATATATGTCAATGGTAGTCCCTGCCTTTGTTTCTTTTAACGATTTTGAATAAAGAGAAAGCTGTACTCTTACTCCCCACCCCACCTCCTTCCCTCCCTCTCTCTCTTCATGCACTTTTAGGTGTATATGCTTTGATGTACCACCCTAGTCTAGACTCTACGTGTAAGTTAGGTTTGAGGCTTTGGTTGATATTTTGTATTCGTTTTTGCCATTCATTTTCCTTTGCGTGTATTTTAGTTGTTTATGATTGACAGTGAAGGATTCGAGCAACCTACCGTAGTGTGTGTGTGTGTGTGTGTGTGTGTGTGTGTGTGTGTGTGTGTGTGTGTGTGTGTGTGTGTGTGTGTGTGTGTGTGTGTGTGTGTGTGTGTGTGCTTTCGTGCATGCATATGTGTATATATGTGTGTATTGTATTATATTTCATTATGTTGTATACCATTTTAAGTCACGTCAGATTTCTCTGCGTCAAATTCGGGCTGCTCTCCCCGTGGAGAGCGCGTCCCCACAGAGCAGCGCCCACCCATTTTTTTTCTTTTTCCTGTCTGCAACTGTATTTGTTTCCCTACCAGAGTGACTTTTTAAAAACTAAATAATTACGTATAAAACACAGGACCTCGGTTTATCGTCTCATCCGAAAGACTAGCACCCAGACCACCACTCACGGTCTAGTGGATGGAGGTAAAGTTTCTGGCTCATACGGGGATTGAACCACAACACTTTTTGAAACCAGAGTGTTCGCTTTTTAGGCAGGTGCGTTCCTCCAGACCACAGATCTACTGTGTTAGCGTACGTGCATAAGTGTGTGCATAAGTGCGTACACGCACAAGCGAGCACGTGTGTGTGTGTGTGTGTGTGTGTGTGTGTGTGTGTGTGTGTGTGTGTGTGTGTGTGTGTGTGTGTTCATAAAGTCATGGGTTCGAATCTCGGCGATGTCTTGTGAATTCAGGGTTGAGACGTTCATGATCTTTCAGGTTAACTTCAAGTGCAGGCCTGCCAGTGCCTCAAATTCCTTCGTGCTGTGCATATGTTCTTGCTGAAGATCAAATATGCACTTTCAAGGTCCCGCGATAAAACCGTAATCGATCTTGAACAACGTAAAAAAAAAAATTAGCTCAGTGACCAGAGCACTCGCTTTCTCCAAGCTAAGGTTAAGCAGCATCAAGCGTGGTTACCAATGGGATGGGTGACCATTTGTGCGCTTTGGCTACAGAACAGTCCCCCAGGTCACCCAGCTGTAAACGGGTACCTGCCCTCTTTGAGGTTAAAGAAGGTAAAGCAGCGAGGGAGAGGAGGAGATGGACGCCGTCCTCAATATGCTGGCCCCTAGAGAAGCCGAAGTCTCTGACGCCTCACTCCCCTACGACCACATAGGTTATGGGACACCTTTACCTTTTATATAATATTCAGTATCCTTCTGTCCCCCAGGTGTACGCCCCTACAAGTGTGACGCCTGCGGCAAAGCTTTCACCCAGCGATGCTCCCTGGAGTCTCACTGCCGGAAAATCCACGGCCAGGTTCTTCCCTTCACCTTCAACGAGCGGCGAACCAAGCTGTACGTCTGCGAAGAGTGCGGCCATTCCACTCCCAGCCTCGACCTCCATTTTGAACACCTGCGCGCGCAACATCCGGGCCACCCCGCCCTCGAGCGCCCCCATCACGACCGTCGTCAGTTCAAGTTCCTCGGCGGTGACGATGATGGTGATGATGATGTTGATGTCGGAGGGGAGGAGGAAGATGGGGTGGAGGGGAATGGGAGAGGGGACGGGGAGGAGATGGTGGAGGGAGGGGGGAGGGGGTAGTTTATAAGTTGAGGGAGGGGGGTGGGTTGAGGGGGTGGGGGGTTAGTTTTGGAGTTAGCGCAGTTATGGTTTTGTTGGGGCATAGTGTGGGTGACCAAGTTTGAATTACATCTCTGTAGGTCTTGAAGTCATGGATTTATCTTATTTATTTGCTTTCTTTCTTATCAATTGCTGTAGTATCCTCCGTATATTGTTGACGATTTCCTAACCACAGTGTGGGGACGGGATAGATAGCTCAGTGGTCAGAGCACTCGCTTTCCCCTTGCCAAGGCTAAGTAGCATCGAGCGTGGTTACCAGTTGGATGGGTAACCGTTTGCCCGCCTTGGCATCAGTACAGTCCCCCAGTTCACCCAGCTGTAAGTTGGTACCTGCCCTCTTTGGGGTCAGGGAAGGTAAAGCAGCGAGGGAGAGGAGATGGGCGCCGTCCTCAATATGCTGGCCCCTAGAGAAGCTGAGGTCTCTGATGCCTCGCTCTCCTACGACTACATAGGTTGTGGGACACCTATACCTTTAACCACAGTATAGTGTGTGAGGCTGACAAGGTGTATTTTGTTTACCCTTTCCAGTGACTAGATTGTCTGGGTGCCTTAACGAGTGCAAAAGCACTCAAGAGAACTTATCAAATTGTCTTCAAGAATACTATTTTGATTGATACCCCAAGAAACGCCAGAATATTGCGTTGCAGTGCCTTAAGAAAGCAAGCCTGGAAGCGCTTTCAGAGAGAACAACAATGTTTTGTTTGTTCAGAACACAAGGGATGAACTTTTATTCACTGTTTTGTGTAAATATAATCTTTTACAGATACAACAAAGGCAACACATGCTAACTTAACAGAAATGGCTGTTGTCCTGAATTTTGCTTTCAATGTTTTCAGTTTTGAATCTTGTCTTCCTGTTTAGCCGTCCGGTGGGGATAACATTATGTAAGAGTCTGATAAATTAACGATTTTAAATACTGATACCGAAACGAAAGCTTTAAAGAGCTCTGTCTGTCTCTCTGTCTGTTTCTATCTGCCCCCCCCCCTCCCCCCCCTCTCTCTCTCCCCCCCCCCCCCTCTCTCTTCCCCCCTCTTTCTCTCTCTCTTTCTTCCACTAATGTCCACAAAATTGGTTTTGTGTGTGATGAAAACTTTTTTCTTAATATTTGATGGACGGAGCTGGTTGTATTTAAGATTGTACTGAAAAGCACTATGCAAGTGTGAACATACGGAGTTTGTACAGTATAACTGAACTGGACAGGGCCCATTTGTATACACTTTGGGTCACTACACGGACGTGAACAGAGACTCATTTTACACAAGAAACATCAACTTGACAAAAGGCAGCATCACTATTAACATTCCCATTCCCCTAACTGATTAATATACACTGTAATGATACAAAATTTATTCCCAAACTGACGGTTGTTCCGAATATTTTTGTACATGCATGTTATTTGGAATTATTTATACAATGGATTAAACAATTTTGACAGTGTTTGCAAGATTCAGTGTTTTATTGTGCACTATTTAAAAAAAAATGCAAATGTACATATAAAAGGAACAATGGATATGTTTTTCTGCATCATATGCCTAATTATTGTGAAGTTTTGCAATATCAATCATTGGTTGGGTTTAGGTTTTTTAAAATGTTTTTTTATGTACATTTTTCGCCTCTCTGTGTAAAGGTTGCTGGTGTCTAAGTTTTGCCTATTTGAAAGTTAATGATAATTAAAATCAATCTTGGAAATTTGTACTTTAAAATGTCGTGGTTGATGTTGTTTATTTAAACTTTAAATTTTTGTTGTTGTTGCTTCGATTTTGAAGAGGGTCATTATGCCAAAATGATAAACTTTTTTTTTCTCTGCAAAGGATGTCTACTTTCATTGTTTTTACCCGTTTCACTGTTTGTCTGTTTCTCTGTCTCTGTCAGTCTCCCCTCTGTCTGTCTGCTCAATCTCTGTCTGACTGTCTGTCTGTCTGTGTGTGTCTGTCTCTCATTCTCTCTCTGTGTTTGTCGCCATTTAAAAAAAAAAATCCGTTATTTGTGTGAATTGGTTTGTTTCGCAGCGTAAGAAAGGTA
>JASPKP010000564.1:0-22500 GCA_030674155.1 Stramonita haemastoma | reverse complement strand
GTTGAGGTCACTGTCTCTTTCACTCTCTGCCACCTCTCTTCTATCGTCTCCTCTTCAAGCAGCTCTCCTAGGACTTGGAACTTGTTGGATAGAGTGACCTTGAACTCTTCTTGCTTCCTGTTGTCCTTCAGCGCCGTGGTGTTGTAACGCTGGCGTTGACTGGATCCCCCGTCCAATTTCTCTTCAGCTTCTGCTTCAATCGGGCAACAAGTAGATGGTGATCCGAAGCAACGTCTGCTCCTCGCTTGACGCGTACATCCTGTAGGGAGCGGCGAAACTTCTTCACGATGCAGATGTGGTCGATCTGGTTCTCCGTTGACAGGTCTGGCGACACCCAAGTTGCCTTGTGTATCCTTCTGTGCGGGAAAACACTTCCTCCGATGACCAGGTTGCTTGTGGCACACAGGTCTGCGAACCTCTCCCCGTTGTCGTTCATCTCGCCTAGCCCATGCCGCCCCATGATCTCCTCGTATCCCTGGTTGTCACTACCTATCTTGGCATTGAAGTCGTCCATTACGATGATGATGTTTCTCTTCGGTCTGTCTTGTATGATGGTCTGCAATCTGTTATAAAAGTCGTCCTTCTCCTCCTCCTCGCTGTCGTTCGTTGGGGCGTAGCACTGGATAATGTCCATGTTGATCCTCTTCTTCTTTGTACGGAAAGAGGCTGTCATGATCCTTGGTCCGTGTGCCTCCCACCCGATGAGCGCTCCCTGTGCTGGCTTGGAAAGCATCAGGGCGACTCCCTGGGTGTGTGCAGCATCTTCCTGCTCGTGCCCCGAGAACAGCAGCAGCTCCCCGGAAGTCAGTCGCTTCTGCCCGGAACCAGTCCATCTTGCTTCGCTGATTCCTAGGATGGTGAGGTTGAATTTCCTCATCTCTGCGGCTACTTGCGCTGTCTTCCCCGTCTCGTACATGGTCCTGACGTTCCATGTACCGATGGATGTGGTGGTCCTGGTGGAGATGATGGTCTTCGGTCTGACGGCTTCCAGATGACTCTGGCTTTCACCGCCCGACTTCATACACCTTCCAGCTGGAGGTCCATCCCTCCCCAAGTCCGCGATGTCTGTTAAATTGCTATTTGGCGTTTCTGTAGCTAGAGTTTTTTTCACAGGGTGGGGTAGCTAACCCTACGCCAAACCCTCCTCCTTTTTCAGCCGGGCTTGGGACCGTCCTAGGCAGAGTTCCACTTGGCTATATGTGCCTTGATTTCACGGTTTTACTTCATGAAAGGCCCCTGAAAGAATTTCGTGGTGAGTGGGTGCTTTTTGGTTACTTTTTTTTTTTTTAGCTTAGGAAAGTGTTCAAAGTGCATATTTCTTTCCAGAAACTGTGTTTCCAGTTGACAGTGCTGTGCATTTTTAAGTAATTAATCTTTTACGCATTACATATTCATTCTACACATATACCAACAAGAAGAACGCAACAACAGCAACACACAAACAATATTATACGTTCACACAAACAGGAACTGCAATCCTTTGCACTTACTACTTCTGCTGATAATGATGATGATAATGGTAATAATAATGATAATGGTAATAGAAAAATAAAAATAATGCTAATAGTAACAATGATAATGAAAATCATCATCATCATCATCATCATCATCATCATCATCATCATCATCATCATCATCATCATCATCATCATCAATAATAACAATTTTACCCCTACCACCACACTTACTATCACTACAATAAAACAAGTCAAAGCCAGCATTGAAACAAACAAACAAAACAAACAAACAAACAAAAAAAACAACAAATAAAAACACTCCTCCTCTCCCACCTTCCCCCAACCCCTCCTACCCTCACCCCGTTCTACAAACCAACCAAACAAAAAAACCCAACAACCCCAAACTATAAAAACAACTCTCAGGGCATCCATCCACTCTCAAATTTCCGATGGTCCAGGCGATAGCAGTCGTTTTGTTCTTGTGTTTCGGGCAACCGGATCAGGGTGGGGTAGAGAGCGGCCGAAACAGTGGCGTTATCTTGGGAGTCGGGTAGCCTACCTACCCGCAACTGAAGCCTTTCGAAAATCGGCCGTTAAGTCTCAGCCTTTAGCGGTGAAAGAGTGTGTGTGTGGGGGGGGGAAGAGAGGGAGGGAGGGAGGGAGGGAGAGAGAGAGAGAGAGGAGAGAGAGAGAGAGAGAGAGAGAGGAGAGGGAGAGAGAGAGAGAGAGAGAGAGAGAGAGAGAGGAGAGAGAGAGAGAGAGAGAGAGAGAGAGAGAGAGAGAGAGAGAGAGAAAGAATGAATAATTTTTATTTTTCAAGGGTATCAGAGTAAGCATTCACAAACTTTTTTTTCATCCGGCACTTGCCCTGATTAGGGAATACCCCCCCTCCTAACCCCCCCCCCAAAAAAAAAAAAAAAGAAGAGAGAGAGAGAGAGAGGGGAGAGAGAGAGAGAGAGAGAGAGAGAGAGAGAGAGAGAGAGAGAGAGGAGAGAGAGAGAGAGAGAGAGAGAGAATATGATTTTTGAATAAGAGGGCAGTTTTATGATTTCAACATGTGGAAACTTTTATTATAACTTCCCTTACATGATAAAAAAACCCCTGTGAAAAGATGGAAAAATAAAGTTCAATGATCATAGCCTATGGAGACTGTTATCATATCCTTTACATGACAAAAAGCATTATGAAAGTTGGTAAAATGTAGTTACATGATCACAATCTAAGAAACTGCTATCATAACCTTCTTTACATAACAAAAAATGAGAAAAGATAAAAAAATAAACATAGTTTCATAATTACAACGTGTGAAGAATGTTCTCATAATCTTCCATACATGACCAAAAAATGTGACAAGATGGAAAGACATGAAATGGTCAATTTATATATGGCTGAAACATTTTGAAAACATTTTTTTCTAAGCTCCTTGGTCCGTACAAAATGGCAAGTTCCAAAATGCAAGAGAGAAGTGAACAAAAGTGAGGTATAAAAGGATAACTAATGATTAACGTTAATGTTACCATTCTTCCTTTTCCTCAGAAAATAGAAAGAAAGAACACACACACACACACATACACACGTACACACACACACGCACACATACACACACACGCACACATACACACACACGCACACACGTACGCACGTACGCACATACACACCACACCATACAAACACCACACCGCACCACATACACCCCCACCACACCCCACCATACCCCCCCCCCAAACACACACAGAGAAACACTCAACCACCATCTCTACCACCACCGCCGCCACCAAACCAACCTTCCCCCTATGATCTGAATACTTTTGTGCGACCCTGGCATGACGCGTTGTAGGTTCTTTAACGTGTATAATTTGATTATCTGCATACACGCTTGCACAAAAGAAAGCACGACACCACCAACACAGCAAACATCAAGACGAGGGGAAAAAAAATGTCACTTCATATGGCTGGAAGTTAAATTAGTAATCAGGGAAGGAAGGTGGCAGGACGGGTAAAACGTTCACCTTCCTAACAAGTAAACTGTTAGGTTGTTAGTTCGATTCCCAGCGTTGCCTTTTCTCTCCAGTTTGACAAGTAAATCGAACTGAATATCAAAGTCCTTTGGATGCGACTATAAATCGAGGTCCATTAGCATACGCAAAAATTTCTCTTAATCTCGGAGTTCTAGCTGAGGAAGAAAAAAACCCAGTCAAAACCAACAAAAACCCCCCCAAACCAAAACAAAAACCTTGCAATCTCTAGACAACTAATCCAGTATTGTACTTGTCAAAGCTAAGTGTACTGGTCCAAGCTAACGGAGTGGCATGAACACAATGATCAAATGATTCCACAAAAGATTACTAGATCTACACCTTTTAAATGTCTGTTGACAGAATTTAAACTGACAGCTCTCCATACCCATGATATCATTTTTTCTTTTCTTTTAACACAGAATTTCCTCGTCATAACTTCCCAGTAATGATTTCATGCAGAATTTGAACTCACACCTCGCCTTTCTCATGATATATATAGTCTATAGGCATATTTTATTTTTAAGGCTGTTGAAATGATGTTAGTTAATGTTGGTGAATTGTTTTGGGGGTTTCTCTTTTTTTCTTTTTTCTTTGGTTTGTTAGGGTTTTTTTTCTTTCTTTAGATAGATGGCTTGATGAAAAAAAGCAAATCAAAGCTTATTCAATGTACTATCTGGAAATAAACATTCGATTTGATTTGATTTGACACACACATACAGTCGAAATGTATAGAAACAGAAAAAAAGCGACCACAAAACAGAATTCTTTTTCAAATGCAGTGCTTTTGTTTACTCAAATGCGCTTTGTCCTTTAAACAAATAAAGAAACAACCGCCATCATTACTCACACACATTAACAGTCTGGCTAACCAACATCCAAGACAGAGCTAAATGCTTATCACACACACACACACACACACACTCTCTCTCTCTATATGTATATATATTTATATTTATGTGTATATTAATATATTTATATGTATATTAATATATATATATATATATATATATATTTAAAGGCCTCAGTTGCATGCAGATCATGAAGCACAATCTCTTTGTTAATTATGTTTTATGTCTTTTTTCCCCCTCTTTTTGTGTGGGTGCTCTACACGTCTTTCTTCATTGGCCAAAAAACATCCACCCAACAAACAAAAACTAATAACTAAATAATTTTCAGTCTTACACACACACACACACACACACACACACCACACACACACACACACACACACACACACACACACACACACACACACACACACACACACAGCCTAAATGTTAGAACATTGCGCTCGCAATCTTTCAACACGGAACACACACACACACACACACACACACACACACACACAGCCTAAATGTTAGAACATTGCGCTCGCAATCTTTCAACACGGGTTCGAATCCCGTTCGAGGGGATTTTTCCCCTGGAGTTAACATCAGTGCTGACTCCACTCTCTCCAAAAATCCTTCGGATGAGACTAGAAACCAAGGCCCCGTGTGCGAGCGCACACAGAGCATCTTGCGCACACTTTAAATCCTGTTCCGCTTTTCGAAAAAGTAGGTCTATGCGTGGGGGGGTGGGGGTGGGGGGACAGATGAGATAATTGAAAAAACTGCGTACACACGACGGAGACGGAATGTAAAAAAGAAAAGCACACGAGTTTATTCCATTATCCTCGATATAAAAGAATAAACAAATGAATTAATAAACACGCTTCCTTCGATGAGACTATAAACTGAAGTCCTGTGTGCGAACGCACGTAGAAGGTTGTTGCTCACTTGCTGAAACCCGTTCCCCTTTCGGAAGAGTAGGCCATTGTGTACCCATGGGAACGGATGACATTTAAAAAACTGCATACACATGAGAACTGGATGTAAAACATGCCCAGAGTGTTTATTTCTTTATCCTTGAAATAAAAGAATTTTTGAAAATTCGCACGCTATCTTTATGCTTTAGGGGAAAACCCAACCAACCAACCAAACAAAAGTAAAAAAAGAAAAAAAGAAAGAAAAAAAACGAACAAAAAACCCAGCCGTCATGTTGAAAGGTAATACCGTTATTATTATATAAGTGCAACTAAAAATAAGCCATACCATATTTTCATTCTACTGAGACCAATCATGATCACATAATAAAATTAATCTAGATAGAGGAAAACAAAATTGTAGGTAGCATTGGGGCCAGATTACTTCTTAACATACTTTGTAAGATTTTTTTAAAAAAATCACAAGGGAAGAAAAACCTAATTCACAAAACCCCCCAATAAAACAACAAATAAATAAAATTAAATGACAAAGTAATTTTCTATCAACATTACTGGCCATCACATCAATACCAAAATAGTTTCTCCATAGATCACTTAAATAATCCAGTTTTCAAAAAGAATAAATGATAATATATATACACACACACACACACACACACACACACACTATATATATACATATTATTTTTTTTTTTAAAGGCCTCAGTTGCATGCAGATCGTGGAGCACCATCTTTTCTTTTCTTTTTTTATTTCTTTGTTCTCTTGTATGTGGGGGCTCTACACGTCTTTCTTCATTGGCAAAAAAACAAAAAAAACCACAACAAAAAAACCCTAAATGATTTTCAATCTTTGTAACATTACACACTGTCATAGCAAGACAAAATTGTTTCTTGAGCACATCAGTCAATCCAGCTTTACACAAAAAAAAGCACACACAAATATTACATATGAAACCCCAACAAATAAATCGCAAAATAACATATTTTAGTTTTAACATTACTGGCCATCACAGCAAGACCAAAATTTTCTTTAATAAATCAATTAATCCACCTTTAAGAAAATAACACACACACACACACACACACACACACACACACACACACACACACACACACACACACACACACACACACACACAGAGAATTCTTCGGATGAGACTAAATCGAGGTCACGTGTGTGAACGCACGCAGAACATCTTCCGCACACATTTAAACCCGTTCTGCTTTTAGGAAGAATAGGCCATTGTTTGTCAGTGGGAGCAGAAGACAAATTTTTCGAAACTGCATAAACACGGGGGCTGGATGCAAAAAAGCACACGAGTGCTTATTTCATTATCTTCGAAATACCCCCCCTCCCAATATATATATATATATATTATATATATATATATATATATATATATATATATATATATATATATATATATATATGTATATATATATTTTAAATTATTGTTTATTTTTATTTTCATTTTTAAGGCCTCAGTTGCATGCAGATCATGGAGCACCATCTTTTTCATATCTTTTTGGTGGGCGCTTCACACGTCTCTCTTCATTGGCCAAAAAAAAAAACCCACTCAAAAAAGCAACAACAAAAAAGGAAAAATGTGCCCCTTTCCCTTCCCTTCTTTTCCCTGTCATCCATGAACCCGAGTCAGCACTTCTCTTACCTAAGTCCAGAGCACTAACTGCCCCAGTGTGAATTGCTGCCTGTGTCTATTCATGTTCAGCGCAATGAACAGTCGGCTGGGTTTATTGTTGCTCTAGTGTGTGCTGCTGCTGCATGCGTTTCTACACGTGTAAACGAGTGATATACATTTGTCTGGGTTTATGTTTGCTCTAGTGTGTTTGAGGTAGTGTTAAGTTTTTATCCTTTAATTCTTTTTTTCTGGCTTTTGCTGCATGCTTTCCTGACAATTTTGTGCCTTTGTTTTTCCTGGGCCTAGTTGTTTTTTTTTCGGGGGGGGGGGGGGGGGGGGGGGGGGGCAATCACACTTGTATTCATTTCACAACCTTCTGCTCTCAAAATTCATTCAGCGGGTATTGCAGCGCGGTCACTACAAATAAAGATGACTATTTCCTGACCTAACATCAGTTGTGACAGGACTATACCAGACTTCATTTTTAAACAGATCATCTGAATGCATTCAGGGAAAATAGAGCTAGTGATGACCTGATATCAGGGACTGTATTTAACAAGGTTCACAATGGGACTATGAATTAAATGCATATGGACAAATACTTCATTTGAATTCACAAAAACAGCGCCAAAAAAAACCTTTGGAGTTTTGCAAACACTGAAAACAAAATCATTTCAAAGCCATTATCCAATCAGAAAATTGGTGAAACAAGCCCTCAAATAATCTCTAGCCCAGCTTATACCAAACCATCTAAGGATTTTAAAAAAATATACAGCTTAATAATCATACCACCAGAATAAAACGAGAGGAAACTCGTAATTTATAACTAATAAACCTAACAAAACTATCAGGGCACCCAAGCACTTTTCAAGGGATTGATGAAATAGAAAAAAGGAAAACTTTTTATTTTTATTATTATTATTTTTTTTTTAGCAATGATCATTTATAGGATTATGAAAACTTTTGGAATTGAAAAAAGAAATCTGTTTATATCAATAATTATTATAAGAGTATCTTTAATATTTTTTTCAACACCTTTATAAGAAAAAAATCTTGAAAGAAACCTATGTATAAACAAAGTCAATAGAAAATTTTGGAACATTACATGGTGATCAACTCTTCAGTATAAAGGGAGGAACCTTATTTCATGACACCAACTCAATAGGAATGAAAGTTAATACTTCACACCAACTAGTTCAATAGGAAGGGAAAAGCTTCATACAACACCAACTTACTACACAGGGAAGAACTGTAAACCTTGAAAAGAACTAGATTAATCTGAATCAAAATCTACACGTGGAAAGTGACACAGATGAAACAGGGCATGGACTCCATACACTACAGCAGGCCCTTTTCCCCAGTACTACAACTGTCAAGAGTTAGCTTTAGCTTTAAACTAACAATTTGTCTAAAAAATAATAACAAAAATAATAATAAAAAAATAAAAAAAACAACAACAAAAAACAATCGTCTGCATGTCTTTTCTCTTGCACAAATAGGAACATTAATAATGATGATATATGGGATTTATATAGCGCTTTTTCCGTTTTCTGAGGAATGCAGTATTTTCCGCTAGCCAGTAAGTCAAACCCCTCTTTCCCTTTAGTGTTGTTCTCTCATGTAACTGTTGTTCCAACCAATGCAATCAATGTGAAGGTAACTAGGTTGGCAACAACTCAATATGAAGGGAAGAGTTTATACCTAATAACACCTGGCTCAATAACAACTACCTAATAACAACTAGAATAAAGGAAATAACTTCTTTGATATCAACCAACTCATTCCAAGGAAAAATTTTACTTTTTTTGACACCAACCCATATTAAGAAAATAACCTTTTACACGTGTACCAGCGAACTCAACCTGAAGGAAAGAACTTTTTGCTTCGATAGAACTAATCAATATAAAGGGAAGAGCCTGCTAACACCAACTAAATGAATATGGAGGGGAAAAAACTTTATACTCTGATACAAAAAAACAAAGAAATATGAAAGGGGGAGCTCTATACTTTTGTAATAACTGAATCTGAAGAAAAAAGTTTACAGTTTGATAACTATCTTGATACCAAGCTTGAAACTTTATTCTTTGAGCCAACTTGTTCAATAGCAAGGGGGTAATTCTATTCTATGACACCAACTTATTTCATGGAATGAAAAAAACAACAACCCAAACTTAGTGACAACTCAAGAGGAAGGAAAGAGATCTACACTAACCAACCAAGTGACTTAATGTAAAAGAAAAACAACAACCTTATACTTGATAACCAGTAGAATTTGAAGTCAAAACTACGTGTCAAGCTATTGAGGTAAAACCGTGTAACTCTCATACATTAAGCACTTTTTCAGTATTGCCGTTATTTTCAAAGGTTATCAGAACACTGTTTTTTTCTGTTGTTATATAGCTCCAGCGAAGATATCCGATTTATGGACTGTGGTCGCAAGCCATCCTACTTTGGTCCCGCAGAAAACTAAAAATAGAACAATTCTTGAAGCATCAGTGCTATGCAAGCATAAGGATGCTATAATCATTATTTTTCTGCATATCATCTCTTTTGCAAATCATGTCTCTATCACGGTATTCTTCGGAATAAAATATTTCCAAGCGGTCAGTACCCCCAAACCCCTCTTTCCCTGTGCTGCTGTTCCCTTATACAGCCGTTTCCCCATACTGCAGAACTCAGAGTTAAGGAATCCGTGTCAAAGAGTTAATAGTTAGGATCAAACTGGTGAAGTGTTAGGGTTTGCGGCATGGGGCAAGAACTAGGGTTAGAGTGGAATGTTGACAGCTCCAGGGAACAGCACTATAGGGAAAAAGGAGTATCGGGAAAAGTACTGCTCTTTCTTCAAACATCCTGCACTCAGCTTGTGCATAGTTTTCTCTCTTAAGCTGATCCAGCAAAGTCGAGGTAAAATGATTTGTTTCTGTGAAATAGGCGATGCTATACCAGTAATGACTATGGCAAAGATTTGCATCACAACAAACGTCTGAAGCCGAGTGTATATTTCCAGGAGTTTTCATTTCGTCTCTGTTTTGTACAAGTACTTCTGATCCGAAATCATGTTTAGAATTTTGAGCATTTTTGGCGCCAAAACAAAACGACGTTGTAAGCCAGTAAAAGCTTTACAATGTTCTTTCAAAAGCAATCAAAATAGAAAATTGAGCGCGCGCCTGTGTGTGTGTGTGTGTGTGTGTGTGTGTGTGTGTGTGTGTGTGGTGTGTGTGTGTGTGTGTGTGTGTGTGTGTGTTGTGGGGTGTGTGTGTGTGTGTGTGTGTGTGTGTGTGTGTGTGTGTGTGTGTGTGTGTGTGTGTGTGTGCGCGCGTGTGAGTGCCTATTGTGTTTGGGATCTAATCCTCGCCCTATCTCAGTATAAGAAAAACGTCCTCATATTACCACAAGCTGGGATATGAAAAAAATGACCTTTTACTTTGGAACCGAAAAATTAAATAGAAAGAAAAATATTATAATACATGTAGTAGCAAAATATCAAAGAAAGAAAATACTTATGAACTATTTCAACATGGAGGAAGATCTTTATACTTCGACACCTTTGGTAACAACTAAAAAGGTAAAGAAAAAAATTTATACTTTGATAGCAATAACTCAATACAAAAGGTTTTGTTCCCTAATTTTGACACGAACTAATTCAATATACAAGAAAGAATGTTATAAATTGATACCAGCTAACTTATTACGAACGAAAGAAACTTTATGCTTGGACACCAAATAACTCCTCCAAAAAACTTCCTTTATGATTTGATGCTAACAATCACTATGAAGGGGAGACTATAATACCTTTACACAAACTGAATAGGAAGGGGAAAAAAACAAAATTTAAAACTACCTCAATATAAAAGAAAAGGCTTTGGACTTTGATGCCAACTTAATGATACAAATGAAGGAATTTTATACTCCCATACCAAATAACTCAACATGTAGAAAAAAATTCAATGAAAAGAAAACTTGGATACAAAATAAATGTGAAAGACAGATGTTTATACTTTGATACCAACTACTCAAATGTAAGCTAAATAAAAGTTTTATGAAAAATGATGGAACAAAAATAAAAGACCTTCATGCATATGGTAAGCAGCTAACTGGATATTGGGGAAAGAGCTTTACACCTTGATATCACCTAACTAGACAAGGAGTAAGGAACTCTACACTCTGACAGTAATAAAACAATGTGAAATAACTGTATACTTCGTAATATGCTTATTTGACATGGAGGAAACAGCTTTTGCTTTAATTCTAACAAACCTGATAAAAAATTAACTTTAATATTAAGGGAAAAAAACTTGTACTTTGATACCAGTTAACTGAAGAAATGGCCTCCTCCTTGAATAAAAACTCACTCACCATATAGGAAAGAAGTTTATACTTACATACAATCTAGCCCGATGGGAGGAAGAAAACTTTACACTGATGCCAACTCACTCGATATGAAGGAAAGATTTTTATGCCTTGAAGCCATCTAACCAAAAATGAAGGAAAGATTTCTATAAATTTCATACCCCTGGTTCACTATGAAGGGAAGAGGGTGTAGTTTTAATACAAACTCATTATGAAGGAAATAACATTGATACTAGATTATGTATTAGGGACAATTTTTGTTACCTCGATTCCAGCGAGCTAAATACCATAAAAACACTTTATACTTTGATTCCAACTGACCCAACATGAAGGAAAGGAACGAGACTTCATCCTTTGTTTACTACTAGCTCAATATGAAGAAAAAAACCTTAATATGCGGACACAAGCTATGAGGTCTGACATTAAGTAATTACAGCAGAAACAGAAAGACTACAAAATATCGGGGAATTTTGATATGGAAGGGAAAATACATTTTGATTAATAGTATGCTTCACAAACTAACACATTTCTAAAATGTCACGAACTTGAATTATTTTTTCTTTTACTTGTCCTTGCAACTAACTAGCGTGTGATAAAATGTAGGCAAGAAAACTGACAGAGCTGAGTGATTTGAGGGCTATGTTTCTCCTCACAGTTTAAAACAAATCAAGTTAAACCATTTCAGATGCCGTTCAAGGGGATGTTTTCCTCTGGAGTTAACATCAGAGCCGACTCCACAACCCTCCCCTTATTGGGTGTTTCCACTTGCCCGTGCCGCGTCCTCAGGCGTTGAAGTACCTAGGACGGGAACAGCCTTGATGACGGAAGGATTCTGCACAGAAAAAACTAACATTCAGATTAAATGCGTGCACACACACACACACACACACACACACACACACACACACACACACACACACACACACACACACACACACAGAGAGAGAGAGAGAGAGAGAGAGGAGAGAGAGGAGAGAGAGAGAGAGAGGAGAGAGAGAGAGAGAGAGAGAGAGAGAGAGAGAGAGAGAGAGAGAGGACAGAGAGAGACAGAGAGAGACAGAGACAGAGACAGAGACAGAGACAGAGAGAGAGAGAGTCAAGTTAAAGTCTTTTTTATATATCGAGGACAATGGAATAAGCATTCATGTGCTTTTTTTCATCCAGTCCCCGTGTGTATGCAGTTTTGTAAATCTTGTCATCTATTCCTACTGGCACACAATGGCCTACTCTAACGAAAAGCGGAACAGGATTTAACGTGTGTGCAAGATGTTCTGCATGCGTTTGCACACGGGGCCTCGGTTTAAAGTCTCATGGGAAGGACTTTTGGTGAGAGGAGAGAGAGAGAGAGAGAGAGAGAGAGAGAGAGAGAGAGAGAGAGAGAGAGAGAGAGAGAGAGAGAGAGAGGAGAGAGAGGAGAGAGAGAGAGAGAGAGAGAGAGACACATTTATAGGGAAGCAAATGCACATGCAGAAAGTAATTATTTTTTAAGTAATGGGAGGTAACGCTCTGGTGGCGATGTGCTCTCCCTTTGGAGGTCAGCTTGAATTTCGCACAGAGAAATTTACCATAACAAACTACACTATGCGATGTGATGTGATGCCATGCGGAACGGCGCGGCACGCATGCACCCGACCCCGGACTGTCTCGACCCGACACGACGCGACCCGACCCGACACGACGCGACGCGACCAGACATGGCAAGCGACCTGACCCGACCCGACACGACGCGACGCTACACGACGCGACCCAACCCGACACGGCAAGGCAAGGCACGGCACAATACGACACACCACAACGGTAAGACGGAAAAAATGATAGGCCTTACTGGAGTTGTGTAGTTCCATTCCTGACATGCAAGAATGTGGCAGAAATCCCACAGCGAGTCACTGGGCAGTGCAGTGTTCCACGGTGAAGTGTTCCGCGGTGAAGTGTTCCATAGTGAAGTGTTCCGTGCTGAAGTGTTCCGCGTGGTGAAGTGTTCCGTGGTGAAGTGTTCCGTGGTGAAGTGTTCCGTGGTGCAGCGTTGTATGGTGTAGTCCACTGCGGTGTAGTTTTCCATGTAGATTAGCAGGCCTGAAAAGGATGAGCAGTGTGTAAGAACACATATAAAACAATTGATTTTAATTTAACAAGATCATCATGCTGTGGACAACATTCCAACCATTCTCTTGGCACCACTGAAATGTCTATTTGTGGGGCTGGGGCTAAAGTGAACATCTTGCCCTCGCATTACCAACTATCCCTTTGCGCTAGAATGCAGGCCTGCTGCAGCCAACCAGGTCAGCAGTATACCCGATCAAACCTAACCAGCCTGCACCCTGCTACCTGGAAAACAGACAGGCTCTGCCAGGTACACATTATCCCCCGGAAACACTGTCTGAAAAACAAACTCCAGTGCCCCACCGACTCCTGGAGGAGTTAAGAGAGAAGTCCCCTCCACAGCACTGGAGAGCTGATCACAGTGGACAATGCAGAACTTTGAGAGGTACACTGGGAACTGGAGCCTGTCTCAGTGAAATAAAATACCACAGAAATCGGAAATGATGTTTTCCCTGGAGAGCGCATCTTTGATCATTTTTTAGTTCACTAGCCCTAAAACAAACACCCTGTTGTTGCACACAATATTGTGCAGTGTTTATACACTCGAGATTTTGGGGTCCTAAAAAATAAACTTTGACTCCGGGCTATTTCACAATAGATTACACTTACTCCGAATTTTGTACAAAGAAAATTATAACTGTTTTTATCATCGTTAGTAGTATTTTCGTCATCATCATCATCATCATCATCATCATTATCATTATCATTATTATTATTATTATTATTATTATCATTAGTCTCTAAAGACTAGAGTGCAACTCCATAGTCTTTCGAGACTGATGGGTGCCTATTATTATTATTATTATTATTATTTATTTTTTAAATTATTATCATTATTATTATCATTATTATTATTATTATTATTATTTTGTGGGTCATTGGTGTAATTAAAGTTCAAATGCCAATATTAAAATGTTATGCTTTAAACTATGTAAAGATTGTCTTCATTACATACTATTAGTATGAGCTTTACACTGCATAAAAGGATAAAAAAATCTTCTGAAGACAGAGTACAGCTGCCTATATAGTAAAGCACTTGAAAAAAAACAAACCGGCCATATACGCAAACTTCTTATATTTTTTCTAATCTCAGTGATATTCCTAAGTATGATGTGCGAAACAGAGTACATGTTCTTGAGTACTCTCAGAAAGTTAAGCTATGGAACGGCCAACAACAACAGATCACATACTGGTATTACCTTTATGGGTGCTTCCACTAGCTCGTGCCGCATCCTCAGGCATTGAAGTACTTAGGACGGGAACAGTCTTGATGACAAAAGGATTCTTCTTCTTCATCGAACGCTCTGACAGCAGCCTGTGTCTGTCCCATGAGCAAAATTACGTTGCGATCGCCATTAAGCGTCCGACAAGTCAGGTCCAGCGCTTCCGACTTCGGCATGGCGATGACAGAACGATTCCAGGAAAAGAACATCAAGATATTTTGAACTCGAATACTTGCACGCATGCACGCATGCACGCACGCACACACACACGCACGCACGCACGCGCACGCACAAAGCGCGTGTCCATACACATACACAACAAGAAAGAGAGAGAGAGAGAGAGAGAGAGAGAGAGAGAGAGAGAGAGAGAGAACTCGAACTCGAACTCGAACTCGAACTCGAAAACTTTATTCACAAAAGGCCATTGGCCCATACATGAAGGGGGTTGCCAAACTGCTTTGGTATTTTGTTGTTGGATTAAGACAACAGTAATAACAACAAAAGGACTTATTATACAGCAGCAACATCAGTTACAAAGATATGACTTACGATAATAAAGTATCTCTTATTTTGAAAGCTTTACACAAATATAAAGTGAGGCTGCGCACAACTTCAGGCTGACTTGACGCCATAAGTAAACAGAGTCTAAAAGAATTAGCCTGCCTACTATATTTTACAGGGATGTAACTCTGCCTAACAACCTCTAACACTGGACAACATAACACAAAATGTACTTCATCTTCAGGTGCTTGCTTACATAATGGGCATAGTAACCTAGTGTCATCAACATTATATCCTCTGTATCTGAATTTATGAACATTTATATCTGATACACCAAGTCTAAATTTAGACATAATTCTTTTCAAATGAATGTCCATATCAAGCTTGAGATAAGGTTTAATATCATGAGTACTTATAAATTGTCTATACATTTGATATCTTTCACTGGTTTGTATATGGTCATTCCATTGTTGCCACCTGCAGTCAATCAGTCTTTGCCTGAAAGCGTTTATAAATTCTCTACAATTTCCAACACCTTGATTAAGCCAAGCAAATCCAAAACCGAGTTCACATAAACAGGTACGTATTTGTGTAGCCCAGTTGTTTTTCCCTTTGAGGTCTAGATCATAAAGCATCTTGTAAGACTTAAAAGGTAACCTATTCTCATCCATATATAGAATCTTAATCCAGTATCTAATACATCTTACAGCAGCATTAACGGAGAGAGGATATCTATTAGTTTCACTATACACAAGATCATTGGGCGTACGTCTATCTAAGCCTAGAAACTGTTTTAAAGCAAAGAGGTGCACCGATTCACAATGTGTTGCAGCTGCATCCAAACCCCATATTTCTGCACCATATAACACAGTGGGTTGTATTTGGGCATCAAATATCTTAATGAACAAATCAAAGGAGTTATTATTCAATATTCGTAATTTTCTCAAAACCAATAACAAACTTCGTTTACCTCGACTTGCCAGATCTTTACATGCAGTTGTGAAACTAAGCTTTGTAGAAAAACAGATTCCTAAGTATTTATATACATTAATCACTGGCATGACTTTTCCATTGTACAACCATTTTTCATGAGCAGCTAAATGACCACCTTTTCTGAATACAACGATATTGCTCTTATTCAGATTAACCTTAAGATCAAGTGCCACTGCAGCACTGCTCAAGCTATTTAACTGCTTTTGTAAGCCAACAACTGTTTCAGATAGTAGGATAACATCATCAGCAAGTAGAAGAATAGATAATTCTGTGGCATCTTGGGGGAAAGTGGCACCATGTTTACCATTATTGATGACTTCTCTGGCTAACTCGTTAATAAAAACCGAAAACAGTAAAGGGCTACATACATCACCCTGTTTAACACCAGTGGTACAGTATATTATATCAGTCAGTTTAGTACCACATCTTATTCTGCTTCTGACATTCTGATACATGGCTCTCAAACATCGTAATAATTTACCCTTCACACCATTTTTCAGGAGAATAGGCCACAACAAGTTTCTATTAACAGAATCAAATGCCTTTTCAAAATCAATAAATGCCACATAGAGCTTACGGTTAAGAGCAAACTGTTTCTGTACAAACGCAAGCAGAGTAAACATATGATCTATAGTGGAATATCCTCTCTTAAAACCAGCTTGGTGTTCACCTGTAATATCATTTTTCCTAACCCATTCCTGTAATCTATTATTAATGATAGTACTATACAACTTACTACTTATATCACTAAGAGAAATTCCCCTATAGTTATTAGGGTTATCAACATCGCCCTTTTTGTGTAATGTTAGGATTATAGATTCAGTCCAATTATCTGGGAAAAGGCCATCCTCAAAGATTTTGTTGAATAATTTTAGAAGGAAAAGCACAACATCTTCACCTCCATTTTTCAGCAATTCTCCGATGATTTGATCAGGACCTGCTGCTTTATCATTTTTTAGTTTTCTAAGTGCCCAATATATTTCACCTTTAGATATTGGACGATCAAAATCTTCCTCACTTTCATCATAGTCAACATTAGTATTCATGGAGTTGTCTGATGAGTCTTTCTCCAACAGGGTTTTGAAATGTTGAAACCAACTGTCAACTGATATATTATTCTTAGGTTGACTATTTCTAAATGATGCCTTCTTAACACTTTTCCAGAACTGGACTTGAGAAGAGATTGAAGACACCATGTCTGCAAGTAATGTCATATTATACTGTTTCCTTTTCCTTTCTAGCATGTATTTATATTCCCTTCTTAAAACACAGTACAAGTTTCTGTCTTCGTTCTTTAACGTTTTCCGGTAAGTCTTTAATAATTTTCTTACCCTGCACTTCATACTTTTACATTCATTATCAAACCATGTTGCATTTGATAAACCTTTTTTTACATGTACCTGTTTCTTCATACATTCAGCACTGGACTTTATACAACTATTGAACAAATCTAGAGCTTCATTAATATTCTCATCAATCATCTGTAAGGCATTTGAAAAAGTTACATGCATGTCTTCCTCACAAAGATTATCTTTATAAGCTGAGAGAGAGAGAGAGAGAGAGAGAGAGAGAGAGAGAGAGAGAGAGAGAGAGAGAGAGAGAGAGGGGAGAGGAGAGAGGAGATGACAGAGAGAGAGAGAGAGAGGAGAGAGAGAGAGAGAGAGAGAGAGAGAGAGAGAGAGAGAGAGAGAGAGAGAGAGAGAAGAGAGAGAGAGAGAATGACAAAGAGAGAGAGAGAGAGAGAGAGAGAGAGAGAGAGAGAGAAGAGAGAGAGAGAGAGAGAGAGAGAGAATGAGAGAGAGAGAGGAGAGAGAGAGAGAGGAGAGAGAGAGAGAGAGAGAGAGAGAGAGAGAGAGACAAGAGAGAGAGAGAGAGAAGACAAAGAGAGAGAGAGAATGACAAAGAGAGAGAGAGAGAGATGAAAAGAGAGAGAGAGAGAGAGAGAGAGAAGAGAGAGAGAGAGAGAGAGAGAGAAGAGAGAGAGAGAGAGAGAGAGAGAGAGAGAGAAGAAGGACAGGACAGACAGACAGACAGGACAGACAGAAGAGAGAAGAGAGAGAGAGAGGAGAGAGACAGAGAGAGAGAGGGAGAGAGAGAAGAGAGAGAGAGAGGGAGAGAGAGAGAGAGAGGGAGAGAGAGAGGAGAGAGAGAGAGAGAGAGAGAGAGAGAGAGAGAGGAGAGAGAGAGAGAGAGAGAGAGAGAGAGAGAGACAGAGACAGAGACAGAGAGAGAATTATATATATTATATACATATATATCATATTATTATTATATATATATTATGTATATATTCTGGGGGGATGTATTTATATACAGAGAGCGGAATGGAGCGCGCTCGCGCGAGCGAGAGCAGAGAGAGAGAGAGAGAGAGAGAGAGAGAGAGAGAGAGAGAGAGAGAGGAGAGAGAGAGAGAGAGAGAGAGAGAGAGAGAGAGAGAGAGAGAGAGAGAGAGAGAGAGAGACAGACAGACAGACAGACAGACAGACAGACAGACAGACAGACAGACAGACAGACAGAGACAAAGAGACAGACAGACAGAGTGAGAGACAGAGACAGACAGACAGAGTGAGAGACAGAGACAAAGAGACAGGGAGAGAGAGAATAACACTGATGCCAGAACAACAAAGTTAGCACTGAAGAAGGCAATAAGAGTTTTCCTAGATTCGAACCCAGTTTGTCTGGAGATAGGGAATTGGAAAAAAAAGTCACATATCAGCACCACACCACACGATATGACAGAGTTAAACAAATGCAATACGATACGATACAACACAATAGTAGTAAACAATACAGTACAATACGATACAATATTATACAACACAAGATACGATGCAACGGAAACGCCCAACAAAAACAACAATTACAGCAACTACAACAAGATGACACACGGGTAGGGGCCTATACCTTATTGGGTGTTTCCACTTGCTCGTGCCGCGTCCTCAGGCATTGAAGTACCTAGGACGGGAACAGCCTTGATGACGGAAGGATTTCTACACAAAAAATTGAGACATTTCAAAATGTAATGCCTGCACACACACACACACACACACACACACACACACACACACACACACACACACACACACACACACACACACACACACACACACTCTCTCTCTCTCTCTATTTATATATAAATATATATATATATATATATATATATATATATATATATATATACATATATATATGGAGAGAGAGGGAGCGAGGAAGGGAGGGAGGGACAGAGGGGGAGAGAGGAGAGAGGGGGAGGGAGGGCAGAGGGGGAGTGATATATATATATATATATGAGAGAGAGGAGAGAGAGAGAGAGAGAGAGAGAGAGAGAGAGAGAGAGAGAGAGAGAGAGAGAGAGAGAGAGGAGAGAGAGAGAGAGAGGAGAGAGAGAGAGAGAGAGAGAGAGAGAGATTATGTATATCTGTTGTGTATTCTCTACATTTCAGAAAATGCAGTTTCTAGGGATGTTTTAGCAATTAACGGTGTCTAAGCTTTTCTTCACATCAACTGCTGGCAATTTGTTTGGTCTGTGTCGAATTTCTAATTGTTACAATTATGAAATCTTTGATACCCAGGTTTAATCTTGACAGTGCTTAACACATCAGGGGGACATTTTGTCATCATCTTTCATAACTTCTATTCATGCTTGCTGGTGCTTTACTTTCATTCGTGTATACAGGCATGCGGAATATCAAAAAGGCCCCATAAAGGTCTGGAAGTTTCGTCTCTTTCGGTAAGTTATGGAAACACGGGAATATTCAACATAAATCTTAAAACTTCGCAGTGGTACCTCGAAAAACAAAAGCACAAAAAAGAAGAAAACATTGCACATGTACTTACCTCTGTGAGGTCTTGATACGTGTGACAATCACGACGTCAGAGACAGGGCCAGAGAACTAAGATGACCCACATTACTTTTTGACATCTATGCTAAGACTTTTAAGGAATCAGGGCGAGATGGGAGAGACCCGGTAGGTCGAGCAAATGCTTGAACAAAGTCTGGGGGCTGGATGTGTCCTTTCCCCTTGAGCACTGTGTGCAAGGGTTCTGCTAGCTGTGCCAGTTTAGGACACCAAACCCAATGTCGACGCCTAGTCTGCCAGTCTTTGTGATCACAGAGTAAGGTTCAAAGGCTCCTGATGAAGTTCTGAAATCCACGATCGGTGAGCCGTACCGAAAACTCCAGGGACAAATTTTGATTTGGGAAATGTGAAAGACTGAGGTACACGTGTGAACATGATACACGCAGGCATAGACAGGTTGTACTCGGTACAAAGATACCTGTGAAGAATGCAAGGTAGCCCTTTCATGGAAGGAGGCTTTGCAATTCTTACCTTTCACATGCTGCTGCATGTCGAATGTCCGATGTCCACAGAGACCCTAGTCCTCACTGTTATCGCTTTTGATCCCTGAATTGTTTCAGAGATACGAGGTCATGCAGACATGATGCGAAAGCCCCCAAACTTCTATCAACTTTGCTCTTCAGCCTAGTGGGATCTGATCCTAGATCCCTGGACAACAATGCTAGGCCTGCACTGGATTCGCCCTTCAGGGGCTGGTCTTTCAGGAGTTTGCCCTTCAGGGGCTGGTCTTTCAGGAGTTTGCCCTTCAGGGGCTGATCTTTCAAGAGTTTGCCCTTCAGGGGCTGGTCTTTCAGGAGTTTGCCCTTCAGGGGCTGGTCTTTCAGGAGTTTGCCCTTCAGGGGCTGGTCTTTCAGGAGTTTGCCCTTCAGGGGCTGGTCTTTCAGGAGTTTGCCCTTCAGGGGCTGGTTTTTCAGGAGTTTGCCCTTCAGGGGCTGGTCTTTCAGGAGTGTGCCCTTCAGGGGCTGGTCTTTCAGGAGTTTGCCCTTCAGGGGCTGGTCTTTCAGGAGTGTGCCCTTCAGGAGTTTGCCCTTGAGGGGCAGGTCTTTCGGGATTTTGCCCTTTAGGGGCCTGTTTTGCATGCAGGATTTCGCCCTTCAGGGGCTTATTTTGCATGTTGCCCTTCAGGGGTCTGTTTTGCATGCAGGGTTTTGCCCTTCAGGGGCCTGTTTTGCATGCAGGATTTTGCCCTTCAGGGGCCTGTTTTGCATGCAAGATTTTGCCCTTCAGGGGCCTGTTTTGCATACGGGATTTGTCCTTCAGGGGCTTGTCTTGCAGGGTGCTGCCATTCGGGGGGCTTGTCTTGCATGATGCAGCCCTTTAGTTAAAGTCTGTCCCGAGCCTAAGGCTCATCAGGGCCAGTGCTTATCCCGGTTTCTGTGGCGTTAAGCGACTGAGAGTCATAGACTCCCCCCTGGATAGGACGCCAGTCTATCGCAGGGCTAACCCCCAACACAAGGTTGGTACCCCTTTTACACCTGGGTGGGGTGAGAAAATAGCCGTAAAGTGCCTTTTCCAAGGGCACAACGCCATAGCCGAAAGCTGGGATCGAACCCGCAACCTTTAGATTACGAGTGCAACGCCCTAACCACTAGACTACAGCGGCGGCAATGCAGCCCTTTAGGGGCTCGTTTTTCCAGACTTTGCCCTTCAGAAGCTCAACCCTTCAGCGCTGTGTTCAGGCATTGCTCCTTGTCTCCGGTTGTTACCCGTCCTCCCTATCGGTCTTACATAGGTCAAGTCAAGTCATGTGGGTGAGGACAAGTCCACTGGGCCCTGTGCTCCAGCATCGTGCTGCTGGTGTCTGCACAACCTGCAGTGGACAGACAGATCCAGGAGAGTGGAGATGACCTGGGGAAAGAAACCATGAGCAACTGGCTACTACAGATTCATATCACAATATCCATGGCAAAACTTTTGAGAGGTCGCTGAAATGGTTTTTTTTTTTTTTTTTTTTTTTTTAATGATTATGGCTTTTTTTTTTATATTATCTACACTTAGTTCCATGATCCTGTCTTTTTATTGTCTATTTTGGCAGATCCTTTGGAAATATGAAAAAAGTCTTCTGATGTGAGTGCAAGATGTCCTACCAAAAGCTCTTTTGACATGTGTGTTCGTAAGATAATCCAGGTTTTTTTTTTTTATTTTTATCATCTGACGTATGTGTAAGATGTTCTATGAAAAGGTCTTCTGGCGTGTGTGCAAGATAAATAAAATGAAAATAGAATAAAATTAAATAGAAAACCAATATGGTACAGATCATAGACTACAGCCATGAGCACCTCATTGCCTTCTATCTAGGATTGTGGTTTTAGCGTTAAAAATTAAATTCTACGAAGAGAAATTATTGCGCTCGCAACCCGGGTTCGATTCCTGGTCGAGGGGATTTTTCCCCCGGAGTTAACATCAGTGCTGACTCCACCCTCCCCAAAGTCCTTCCGATGAGACTATAAACCGAGGCCCGTGTGGGAACGCACGCAGATATCTTGCGCACACGTTAAATCCTGTTCCGCTTTTCGCAAGAGTAGGCCATCGTGTGCCGGTGGTAACAGATGACAAGATTTACAAAACTGCATACACACGGGGACTGGATGTAAAA
>JASPKP010005642.1:0-15545 GCA_030674155.1 Stramonita haemastoma | reverse complement strand
GAAAAGGCATTCGCCCCGGGATTTTAGTTTTAAGCCTTTTGGGTTTTAAACTATTAAAAAAACAAAATTTAAACCCCCAAAAACCCCCTAAAACCTATTGGTTTCGCTTTCTTTTTTTAGGGTTTTTTTAAAAGAGGGGGCGGTTTCCCGCATTGGCAAATGTTTGGCGTTTGAATCCCGATTTGTTATTTTTTTTTAATTATAATAGTTTTGTTTTATTAGGTTTTGGGATTATAACTTGATTTAAATTTCTTTTTTGGGGATTATTTTACATACTTACAAAAACTTTAAAATTTAAATTTTCAAACAAAAATTTAAAAAAACATAAACCCCTTTAAAATAAGCCCAAGAAAGACGACAGACAGAAAGACGCAACAGACAGCCCAAACCTTTTTAATATAAATGTTAATTATAAACAAAAAAATTTATATAGTTTTTAAGTTCATTTTAACACATTTTTGGGTTTTTTATATTTACATTTTTGGGTGGGTATTTATTATATATATTTATTTTCAGGTTATTTTGTGTTTTGTTTATTTTTAATATATATTATATATATATAATTTATATTTATAATATATATATTTTATTTTTTTATAAACCCTGGCATAATAACCCACTTTATAATTATGAAATTTCCCAAAAAGTGGTTTTCCCGACAGGTTTCTTGTACGTTCATGAAATATTCTTTACCGGGGCAAAGCTACATGTCCTTGAGGTGGGAGGTTTTGTGGGTTGTTTCTTTTTATCTTTTGGGGAAACAAAAATTGATTTTTTAAGTCGTGTTCGTTCTCTGAAAAGCTTTTAAAAAAGGAAAAAGGATGGTTAAAACGCTGGATGAAAATGCAAAAAACAGTCCCCCTAAACGCCCGTCCAAAAAAAAAATTTTTGTCTTTAAAAAAAAAAAAAAAATTTTAAAAGGGGGGGGGGGGGGGAGGGGGGGGGGGCCCGTACCCCGTGGGTTGGTTTGTTTTCATTTTTAAAATAAAAAACTAAAACAGCAAAACTTTACCCAAAACCACCATTAATTAAACCCAAGGTAAGTAAATTTTTTTTAAACAATAAATCAAAAACCTGAAGTTTCAAAGCAAAAAAAAACCCCAAATTTAAAAAAATTGACTCAAAAAAAGAACCCAAAAAAAAAAATCAACTCTATATTTTCTGACTTTAACGAGAAGGGTAAAAACCCCAATCACCCCCAAACCACCCCCCAAACCAAACAACCACCCCCAACCCACACCCCCTCCCCAAACCCCCAAAAATCAAACTTTTCCTTAATAAATTTAAATTTCATGACAACAATACATAATCCCCCCAACAACAATAATTTTTCCCCCTCCCTCAAAATTTTTTTTTAAAAAAAAAAAAACAAACTGTCCCCAAAAAAACCCGGGCTGGGGGTTTCCCAAAACCCCCAAAAACAAAAAATTCATTCTTCCCAGCCCCCAACAACCCCAGCATCAGCGGGCAGAAACTAAGCAAGCTACCCCAGTGCAAAAATCCGTGTCGCATAAAAAAAGCGCCGTTTTGGACCCCCAAAGCGGGGGCCAAGGCCACACCTTCCCACTGGGCCTGCCCCTTAGGCCCAAGTTTCCACTAAAGGGCCCCAAAAAGACCCCCCTTGGGAGTCCGTTTTCCGGTGGGATTTTGACCGGGCTCCAAGGACAAATTTTTTGGGCCCCTTTTAGGGGGGCCGATTGTTTTTTGGCCAGGTTCTCTTTGATAAAGGTTGGTTTTTTGGCTAGCAACCCCCTTGTAACGGGAAATTTAAAACATAATTATACACACGAAATTTCACACACGCAACCGCCCCCACCCCGGCGGGGCCCGCGCCGTTTTTCACGCATGCTTTAACACACAAAAACCCAACGCTTTTAAGGTAAACACACACCCCCACACGAATTTTACACACACACACGAGTTTTACAAAACGACCCCAAAAACCAGAAACAGACAGACAGACCCCCACACACCATAACACACACACACAAAACAAAACACACACACACCCCAAAAACCCCCCCACCCACATCCCCAAAAACCAAAACCACACACACACACACACCCCTCCAAAAAAAACACACCCCCGAGTGCTTTTTTACCTTTATCCTCGGTTTTTAAAGAATAAAATTTTAAAAATTAAATAAAAACCAAAACAAAATTGGTAATACTTTTCCCCCCGCTCACACAAACACACCACGAAACCCCCCACCCCAAAACCCCACAAACACACAAAAAAACACACCCCCAAAAAATACACAAAACGAAACCACCAAAACACGAAAAAAAAAAAAAAAATGGACTGTGTTAGCTTACCCAAAAAAAATTGAGGTTTTCCCCCGTGTCAAGCCCATAATTATTGATAAACCAAAAAATCAACGTAAAAACCCTTTTTTTGGGGTTTTTTTTTTTCCTTTCCTCGACTAGATCTTTTAGGGGTTTTTTCCGCCTTTGGGTGGGAGTTACAGTTTTTATCCCCCATTTAGGCGTTAGGATAGTAAGTCAAGTTGGGCAGGAAAAGTCGTGAATTTAGTTAGGATAGTAAAGGGGAAAGCCTAGGATAAAAAGTAAAAGGTAAAGGGTTTGTAAGTTGTCCCCAGGGGTTTAAAAATTTGTTGTTAGGCCCCGTGACATAAAAAAACTAAGGGGCTAATTCCAGTCTCCGCTGGGTTTGTAAGCTTTCAGGGGATTGTGCCCCTATTAAAGGGTCGGGTTTTTTTTTTTTTGTGTGTGTGTGTTTTTGTGTTTTTTGTGTTTTTTGGGGGTGGGGGGTGTTTTGTTGGTGTTTTGGTGTGTGTGCCCTGTGTGTGTTTTTGTGTTGTCTTTGTGCGGGCGGGGTGTGTGTGTTTTGTGTGTTGGGGGTGTGTGTGTTGTGTGTGTGTGTGTGTGTGTGTGGGTGTGTGTTTGTGTCTGTTTTGTGAGTGTAATCTTTTGCTTTGCGTGCGGGGTTTCCCCCGTGTGTGTGTGTTGTTTTGGTGTGTGTTTTTGTGTGTGTGGTGTGTGTTTTCGTGGGGTTTTTCTATTTCTTTGTTTCTTTTTCCTCTGTTTTTCTGTCTGCCCATTTCTGCCTTTTCCTGTCGGGTTGGTCCCAAGGGGAGGGATCGGGAATTTTTTAAAGGGGAAAGTCTTTCGGGGGGCCCCCTTAAGGTTTTCCCAAACCTTGGGGTGGGGGGGCAGTGCGAAAATCTTTCCTGGGTTTCCCGGTTTGTGGGTGTGCCCCACTCCCAAAAACCCAAAGTTTTTTCTTCCTCCGCTCCCCCCAAATTGGCTGCCCTTCCGATACACTGCCGTCATAATAATTATCATCTTTTTCCCTTTAAATTTTTTCGTCGTCGTCGTGTCTTCTTTTCCCCAAATCATCATCGTCATTGTCATCGTCTTTGTTTTTATAAACATAACCATAAATCGTCGTGGTGTCGCCCGTCGCCCCGTCGTTTTTTTTCGTCTTCGTGGGTCGTTATCCTCCTCCCCTCCTCATAATCACCCATCCCCACCATCTATCATCAACAACACACCATCAATTATAATCATCATCACCATCACCCTTCATAACTTCATCATCACATCCAAAATTTTAAAACCCCATCATCATCTTCCCCATTCAAAAAGCATATTCATATCATTGAAAAACCCCATTGTTTTTGGGAGAAACAAGTTTCCGTCTTTCGTATAAATCCGTGTATTGGCGTCAACCAGCGAACGTCGTCAAGGGTTATACGTTTTTTCCCATCGTAGTAAGGGTGTTTGGATTTTTTGGGGGGGTTGATATTGCTGTTGTTGTTGTCTTTAACCATCAAAAAAACACACGCGCGCAACACACCCCACACACACACACACCCCAAAACAAAACATTTACTCACCCCACACACACACACACACACAACACAACACACCCACTCACTCACACACCACCCCACCCCCACACACACACCCCACCCCACACCCCCACTCACTCAACACACCACTCACTCAACACACCAACACACACACACACACCCACCCCCCCCCCACACCCCACACCCAAAAACCCCACAAAAACACACACACACTCCTCCCACACACACACCTCCCCCTCCCCACACACTCACCCCCAACCCAAAAAACCCAAACACAAAAAAACCCCACACACACACACACACACACACCAAACCACGCACACACACGCCCCAACCACCCACCCCCATCCCCCCCCAAACCCCACCCCCCAAAACCCTCCCCCCCCCAAACCCCAACACACACAGAGGGGACGGGACAGGCCTTGGGGGGTTGGTTAGGTGATGTCCCTCGTGATCTCCCTTAAACCCCCAAGGGTCGAATTCGTCCAAGGGGATTTTCCCCTGGGGTTAAAACATCAGTGGGCCTAAATCCCCCTCTCCCCAAAAGCCCTTTTCGGATGGATTTAAAAACCCCGGGGGGTCCGTGTCCCCACCACTTTGACAGAGGGAAAGACAGGAAAAAGCCCAAACCCAAACCCGGGCAGACGGGTGGAAACAGGCTCTCTCTCTCTCTCTCTCTCTTCCTCCTTCCTCTTCCTCTCCCCCTTTCTCCCCTTTCTCCCCTCTCTCTCTCTTTTCCCCCCCCCCCCTTTTCCTTTTCCTCTCTCTCAGTCTGCCCCCGTCTGTCTGCCCTTTTCTGTCTGTCTTTTGGGTCCTTTCCCCCTCTCTGGGCTAAATCACCACACCCCACACACACCCCCCCCAAACCGACCCCCCACCCAAATTAAACACAAACACACCACACCCCCTAAAAACCCCCACACACACACACACACACACCCCAACACACACACAACACACACACACCCACATAAAACCCCCACTTACACCTACACACCACACACCACACCACCCCCCCACCCTTACAAAACCAAAAACATACCACCACACCCAACCCTTCCCCCCCCAAACCAAACCTCCCTCCCCCCAAACCCACCACCCCCACCCCCCCCCACCCCCACACCCACAAAAAACCACAAAAAACAACAAAAAAAATGGCCCCAAACCCAAAACCCCAAATGGGAAAACTTGTTGGGGGGGGGGTTTTGGGGGGAAAAAAGGGTTCTTGGTGTTGAAGAGGGTGCAGTTTTGCCCGGATAGCGCCGGGGGGCCCCCAACCCAAAACTTCCCCAAAAACCCCCGGGCCCCTTTTCCGGCTTCTGCCCTTTGCCTCCGTTTCCAGGCTGAAAGCCACCCCACACACACAAACCCAAAACACAAAACCACACACACACAACACACACCACAACACACCCCACCCCACAAAAACCCCACACCCCACACACCACACAAAACCAAACGACCCATTTTGAGGGCCCCTGCAGCGGGTACCCGGTTACCCGGCAGTGGTTGTGGGGGGGTGGTTGTAGAAGGAGGGGGGGGACGCAAACGGATTTGAAATTTAGTAGTAGTTTTTTATTTAGTAGTATTTTTAAGTATTTGAGTATTTAGTAGAAATTTGAAGGGGGAAAAGGGGGGGAAGGGGGAGGAGGAGGAGGGGGGGAAAAGGGAAGGAGGGGAAAAGGGGGAAAAGGGAAAAGGGTTTTTAGTAGTAGTAGTGTTGTAGTAAGTAGTTTTTGAAAGTTTTTTGGGAGATTTGTATTTAGTAGTAGTGGGGTGTGGGAAAATTTGGAAAAGGGAAGGAGGAGTAGTTAGAAAGTATTTGTAGTAGTTAGAAGTAGAAGTAGTTGTAGTGTGTTTTTAGTATTTATTTTTAAAGGAGGGGGGAAGGAGGAAGGGGGAGGGGGGAGGGGGGGGGGAGGGGGGGGGAGGAGGGGGGGAGGAGGAGGGGTGGGAGGAGGAGAGGGGAGGGAGGAGGGTAGGGTTGCAGAAGCGCAGAAACAGCACCCAAGGGGCAACAGCAGCAGCATGTTTTTTGAAAAGGGCATCGGGAAGCGGGAGCAGAAAAGCGGGAGTTTTTAGTTTTACCCAAAAAACATTTGGTGGAAAGCAAACGCCAAAGCGCCGGCCGCCCAGTATTTAGAAGCTAGCAGAAAATTTTTAGTGGGCAGAGCGGGAAGCAGCGCTGCAGCAGAAAGCAGAAGGAGATTTAATTTGTAGTATTTGTGGGATTTGTTAGTAGTATTTGTTGTAGTATTTTAAAATTTTATTTAGTAGTAGCAAAAAGACCCGGCGGGTTGGGAAAGTGGGTTAAAAGGGAGCATTTCCCGTTCTACCCAGCAGAAATTAGTTTTTTAGGAAAGCGAAAAGTTTAGTTAAGCAGCGAGAGGAAGGAGTAAAAGTTTGTGTTGCAGCAACAGGAGTAATAGTTTTTTGCAACTAGCAGCCGGGGGGCCCCCCCCCGAAACCAGAAAAGATTTTTTCAGTTGGTATTTTTTTAGAAAGGTTGTAGGTAGTAAACCCGAAAGCGAGAAAGTTGCCAGCAGCCCAGTTTCTGAAAACCCGGCAAGCAAGTAGAGTAGAGGGACCCTTTATTTTTATTTAAGGGTAGTAGTGGGGTTAGTAGGGGCCCCCAGCGGGCAGCAGGGGAAGCAAGCGAAGTTTGCAGAAAGCAGCTTTTTAAAGGGGTTTTTTGGTGTGTTAGAAAGTAGTATGTAGTATTTATTTAGAGAAAATTTTTTATTTAATTTTAGTAGTAGTAGTTGCAAGATTTTGGTTGCAACAGTGGGCAGTATTTTATTTGTTAAGTTGTAAGAAGTATTTCCCCCGAAAAGGGCAGCAGCACCCCTGCTGGAAAGCGGGGCAGACCAGCAGAAAGAAAGTTTTTTTTAAGTAGTAGTAGTTAGTATTTTAGTAGTAGTATTTATTTTTAGGTAGTAAGTTTTAAAAATTTTGTATTTAGTAGTATTTTAAGTATTTTAGTGAGAGCAGCTAGCACCGTATGTAGAAAAAAACCAGTAGCAACAGTAAAACATCAGCAAGCAACACCCAAAAAAGGGGGTAACCTCAGTTTTAGCGCAGCGTTTTGCAATTTTAAAAATTAACAGACAGCAGCCAGCAAAAATTTTTAAACAGTAACAACCAGAAGCAGCAGAGCAGAAACCCATTTTAAAAAACATCAGCACGCAAGCAGAGAGTAATAAAAAAATCAGCAGCGCGCGAACCCAAGAAACGTAAAAAAACCCCCCGCAGCAGTAAAAGTAACAGTAAAAAAAAATCAGACAGAAAGCAGCAGCAACAAAATCACCCAGCAGCGGGCAGTAAAAGAAAACAACCTCACCCAAGAACCCGTACGTAAACAGTAAATCGGGAAAGCGTAAAAAAGTAAAAAGTAAAAAAACACCCAGCAGCCTTTTATTTAACAAGTAACGTAAAAAAACCTTCAGCAGTCAGCAGAAACAAAAAATTCAGCACCCAGCAATTTAGAACTAGTAAAAAACAAAAAAAGCGCAGCTGAAACCCAGTAACATTTAAAAAAGGCACCAGAAAGATTAAAACAGAAACCCAAAAATTTAAAAAACATAAACCCAGCAGCGCGTAAAACCAGTAACAAAATACCAGAAGGGGGGGCAGAAAAAAAACAGTAACCAAATAAAGCAAAGCTCTGCAGCTAACCTGTTAAAAACTTCCCCAGAAACCCTTAGTAAACAGAAACCCAGTAAAAAACATAAAAGCAGCAAAGAAGGCAGACCCCACCCAGCAAGCAACATTTTAAACCCAACATCACGGAAACCCAGCAAGAAAACAGTAACCCAATTTAAAACCTCACCCAGCAAGCCCCCAGTAGCAGCAAATTAACAACACCCAAGTACAGATGTAAAAAAGCGGTTTTTAATGCACAACCCAAAATGCTTTGCACTACTTTAGAAAAGGGCACAACGTATACATCGGCAAAAAACCACGCGCAATCCCCAGAAATGCTTGGAAAAAAATGCACACACCATCCCCCCTTTCCCTCCTCCCCTGCCATCACACATTTTTTGTTTTTTTTTTGGGGGTTACTTCAACGGGAGTACTAGTTATTTTTCCAGCATAGATATTTTACAAAATTACCCCACACTTTTACACCACCCCACAACCCCCACAAAAAATAAAACCAACCCACACACAACCCCCCTACCCCACAAAAACCCCACACAAAACGAACACAAACACAAACACAGACACAGACCCCAACTTTTGAAACAACACCGCACGCAAACGCAAGCCACCAAGCACCGCACACAACAAAAACCCCAAAACAAAAACAAAACATAAACACAGATCAAAAACCCCCAACAAAAACAAAAACCCCAACACACACACACAACAAAACCACACCACACAAAACCACCCCACACAACACTTCAAACCCCAATTTTTCGGGAAAAACCCCTCTCCCAAATTTTCAGTAATTTAAAAAAATTGGCTTTTTTGAAATTTTTAAAGGGTTTTTCTTTACAGTCGATGGGGCCCATTTGAAAATTTGGTTCCCTTTTAATTTAATGAGTTATTTTTATTTTGTTATTTCTTTTTCCCAATAACCAAAGTTTCCTTATGGGGGGGGGGTTTTTTGGGGTTTTTGTTTGTTTTTTATTTGTTTTTTTTTTTTGGAATGGAGGGTGAAAAAATGTGGGTTGGGTTTTTTTTTTTTTTTTTTTTAAATTCACCTTTTCGTCTAATTTTTCACTGGAAAAAAAAGTGAACAGCGAAAAAAATTTAAAGAAAAACAAAAAAACAAAAAACCCTTAAATCAATTTTGCCCAAAAACCAAAAACACACTTACATTTTTATCTGTTTTTTCTTTCCCCTCCCCTTTTTTTACCTTTCAAATTTAATCTTTTTGTAATGGGAAGCCCTTTTTAAAAATTTTGAAATACAAACACAACACCCCAAACCAAACAACCACACACACAACAATACACACAACACACACACAAAAACACCTCTCTCTCTCTCTTTTCTCTTTTTCTCTCTCTCTTCTCTCTCTCTCTCCTCTCTCTCTCTTTTTTCCTCTCTCTTACTCTTTCTTTCAAAATAGGGGGAGGGATTCCCTTCGTGGTCAGAAAAATTCCCGGTGGAAAATTTGGGCCGCCCCGGGTTTTGATTTTCCGGTTCGGGGGAAAATTTTTTCCGGGAAAGGTTAACATCAGTCCCGACCCCACTCCCCCAAAAAAAGTCCTTCGGATGAAAATTTAAAACCCGGGGGCCCCGTGTTTTTGGCCCGAACCCGGGCAACGCAAAACATCTTGGCCACGTTAAATCCTGTCCGCTTTTTTTTAAAAAGAGTAGGCCTCGTTTTCGGTTTTGGGGAAACAGATGACCCAAATTTACAAAAACTGCTTTTACCCCACGGGGACCGGATGAAAAAAAAAGACTGATTGTTATTCTGTTATCCCGATATAAAAGAATAAATAAATAAATAAAAAATAGTTTTTTTAAATAAAATAAAAAAAATCTTCTTTTAAGAAAAAGGAAAAGGTTTTGCCCCTTAGCCTATGTGGTTTTTTGTGGGAGCAAAGGGGAAAATCAGGGGGACCTCACCCTTCTCTGGGGGCCCAGCATTGTTTTGGGAGGGCGGCGCCATCTCATCCCCCTCGTTTGCTTTAAAATTTCCCCTGACCCTAAAGGGGGGCAGGTCCCCTTTGAAGGGGGGTTGAAGGGGGGGTTTTCCCGCTCCCCCTAGGAAATTTTCCCTGAAGCAAAGGGTGCGCAAGTGGGTAAACCCATCCAGGGGGAAACCCCAAGCTAAATTGCTCCCAAAAATTTTAAAATTGGGGGAAAAAGCGAAGGGGTTTATGGGGTTTCCCCACGAGTATCCTGCCCCCCTTTAAAAGGTTTTTTGGAAACGGGATATGGAAATGAAAAAGGACGCACAGCTTTCCACCCTAAAAAGCCCCCTTTTTCGGATGAAAAATTTTTAAACCGGGGCCCCCGTGGGGCCAACCCCACGCAGAAATCTTGGAAACTTTTAATCCTGTTCCGTTTTTTTTGAAGGGGTGGGGCCACCCGAGTGGGGTTTGGGAACAAAAGACAAGTTTTACAAAGGGCCTTTCAGGGGGGGAAATTTGGGGTTAAAATAAAGCATATGGGGTGTTATTCCATTTTTTGCCCTTAAAAGAATAAAAAAGAAAGAAAGGAAAGAAAAAAAAAAGGATTAAGGGAAAATAAAAAGAAAAAAAAAAGAAAGAAAAAAAGAAAAGAGAAAAAGGAAAGAAAAGATAGTTTAAACAGAAAGGACAGACAGAAGAAAAGACAGAAAAAGAAGCGGGACAGACAGACAGCCCGACAGATAGAAGATGTGGGATAGAAAAACATTAAAGGGTTTAGTTGATAGATAGATAGATAGATAGATAGATTGATAGGAAGTAAAGATAGTTTAGATAGTGGGTTAAATAGATAGATTTTTTAGATAGTTTGAAAAAGATAGGTAGATAAATAAAATCCCCTTGAAATCCTCAGCCGTGACCTTGTAGATTCCCCCCTCTAAATTTTTCCCCCGGCCAATGCCACGCCCCCGGGGCCGCTGAATCGAAGGTAAGCGGGGATGTCCTGCATCCCCCTCATTTCCCCTTTTTGGGAAATTTGGGGGGGGGCAGGGGCGTCATGGGGTTTCCCGTGCTCTGCCAGCTAAAACTCGTTCAGCTCATCCCCTGGGCACGGGATCATCATGGGGAAAAGGAGGAAAAAAGGGGGTTTGTGAGGGGGGATGGTGATGATGATGGTGGGGGTTTGGTGGGGGTTATGGGGGTTTGGTGGTGGTGGGGGTTTGGGGGGTGGGGGTTTAGGTGGGGGTTTTTGGTGGGGTGGTGGTGGTGTTTAATGATGGGTTTGGGTGTTTGAGGGTTTGATGATGAGGGGAGGGGGGGGAAAGGGAGGAGGGGATGGTTATGATGTTGTTTGATGATGATGATGATGTTGATGTTTGGATGATGATGTGATGATGATGATGATGTTTGATGATGAGGGTTGGTGATGGTGGGGAGGAGGGGGGGGAGGAAGGGGAAGGGAGGGAGGGGGAAAGGGGGAAAGGGAGGGGGGAGGAGGGGGAGGGGAGGGGTGGGGGAAAGGAGGGGAAAAGGGGAGGAAGGGGAGGAGGATGGTAAAGATGGGGGAGAAGGATGGTGTTTTATGGGGTGGTGATGGTTTTTTTGGGGTTGGATGAGGAGGAGGAGGAGGAGGAAGGGGAAAAAGGAGGGGGGAGGAAGAGGAGGGGGGGAAGGGGAAAAGGGGAGGGGAGGAGGGAAAGGGAAGGAGGGGGAAGGGGAGGAGGATGGGGGATGGTGGGGATGAGGAGGGAAGGTTTGGTGTTTAAAGGGGTGGGGGGGTTGGTGATGATGTTGATGATGATGTGAGTTGTGATGATGTTTGATGTGTTTGATGATGATGAGGGATGAGGGATGTTGATGATGATGCCCGACGATGACGATGACGAGGGATGATGTAAAGGTGGTGGGGGTTTGGGGGGTTTTGGTGGATGGGTTTGTGGGGGATGGTGGTGATGATGGTGGTGATGGTGGTGGGGGTAAAAAAAAAGTAACAACGGGAAGTACCAGATGTAAAAATTGGGGTTTTTTAGGCACGGTTTAAGATCTTAAATTTAAATTTCCCAGGGGGATAAAAGGGCCCACGCCACGCACTCCCCTTTTTTCAAGGGGTTGGGTCAGATCAATAAACCCTTAAACCCGTAAACAAAAAGACGTCAAAACGAAAAACGTCATAAGCCCCCATAGCGAGTTGGCGAACCCCCTTTTTTATTGTATCTAAAAGGTAAAGGAAGCAGACCCAGCCCTTGCTTTTTTTCTTTTTTTTTTTGGGATTAAACAAAATTTTCCCAAATTTTAAAAGGGGGTTTCGAATTTTTTAAAGGGTTTTTTCCCTGGGGTTAACCCATCATTGGAACCCACTTCCCCCTAAAACCCTTTGGAAAAGACTTTTAAACCAAAGGCCCCCTTGTACGAATGCACGAGTTAAAATTTAAACACAACACTTTAAAAAAACCCGTTCCGCTTTTCGGAAAGAGAAAGGCCCCTTTGGGTTTTAACCGGGGGGAATGGATGCCCAAAATTTTGACAAATGCTTTTAACAGGGGACTGGACGGGGAAAATGCACCGATTTGTTTTTTCTCCCATCATCGAAATAAAAAAAAAAAATAAATAGTTTAAATAAAAAAAATTAAAGGGAATATGTTAGTGAAATGAAATTTTAAAGGAAAAATCGGGTAAAAAAAACTTTTTTTTTAAACCCTTTGGGAAAAAGTTTCCAAATGAAATTGTTTCAAAACCCACAAAATAAATTAAAAAAAAGGGGACTGCCCCCCAAAGCTTGAATTTTTGGGGTTGGGGGGTTGGACAACCAAGTCAGGATTTTGGGGGGGGACCCCGGGGTTGTTTGTGGTCACTAGCACGCCTTTCCTCGGACGGGCCCCGGGGTTCCCAAGGGAGTGGGCTACCTTTTTAATTTTGGCCCCTTTGGGCCCTTCAGTACAGCCCCCCATTTCATTTAGCTTTAAAAACGGGTTCCCCCCTTTGGGGTTCAGGGAAGGGTTAAGCAGCAAATTGGAAAGAGGAGAGGGGCCGCCCTCAAATATGGGGGGCCCCCTAGAGAAGTTTTGTGATCTCTGATCCCTTGGGCTCCCCTACGCCCAAACTTTTGGGTTTTTAGGGGGACACCTTGACCCCTTTAACCTTTTTAAACCCCAATCAAAACCCTTTTCCTTGGCGAAACTCGAAAAAACCCCACATTTTGGTCGTTATTGGACGTCACAACCCTCACATGAATAAACTAGCCAAGGGGCTTGAAAGCAAAATTTTTTTTTTTAAGAGAAAAAATGGTGGCCAGTGCTCTGTAATTTTTTGGCTCTACCCAGGGAAGGGGAAATCGCATTTTTAATCAAAACCCCCCGAAACAGAATGTAAAAAAAAAACAGTTCGGTATACAAAAGGAAATATGATGTAACCCTATTGCCCAAGCAATGCTTCCAGGGTTTAAAAAAAGAAACCCCTTTGCCCCTTCTAAATTTTAAATACAATCTGAAAAAATAATATTTTAATTATAGGGAAATGATAAGGGGGAATACAGTAGGGATTTTTTAAAAAACCTTTTTTTAAACTAAATAATATATCTTTTGGGATATGTCATATGTATAAATAAATAGGACAATGATATAAAAGTATAACATTATATGTCATGTAATATAACAAAAAAAAAACATAACAAAATGTAATATAGATAAATAACATGAAAATAATATATGTTTATGTTTATGATTTTTTTTATATGATTTAGTATAATAAAATATATGATATGATATGATTTTATTTTAGGGATATCCGTTTAAAATTTAAATTATTGAGTATAATATTTTGAGGGTTTAATTTTTAAAATTTCTTTTTAAAAAAACCAAAAAAAACCCGACAGGGTAAAATAAAATTTTTCTATTAGAGGGAAAAATTGAAATATCGAAGCAATCCACACAAAAAAAACCCCAACACACACACACCAACCGCACCACCCAGTGAAGATGGAAAACACCCCCACACCAAAAAAAACACACACACAAACCCCAACAAAACACACAACACACACACACACACACACACACACACCCCACACACAACACACACACACACACACACACACACACCAGGTACGGTAAGCAGACCCCCAAACCCGCGGGAAAACCTCCCAAATTTAAAACCCTTTTGGAATTTTCTTCCAGCCCAGCTAGCTATAGTTTACACTCCCCCCAACCCCCCACTTCCCATTGGGGGCCCACCCCACCCTACCCCCCCAACCCCCAAACCCCCAAATCCCTCGACCCACCCCCCACCACCCACCCTCAACCCACCACCGGGCACCCCCCCCTTTCTAAATGATTTCAGATTGCGGAACATAACAAACCCAAAACCCAGAACAAAAATACACTCTTGCCAAACCATCCCCCAAGTTAGTTAGCTTTTTAAAAAGCGAGGGAAAATTTGCTTAGCTTATCACGGCACGCCAAATACAGCAGCGTTTTAAAGTTTGTGCACAGTTTAGATAAACATGGGGGCACGTTTTCAAGGAAAAGAGCCTAAGTTAAAGTGAGCCAGCCTGAAAAACGGGAAACCCGCTAAAAAAGCCATACTGAAGGGGGACGAAGAGTAGTGACGAGGGTTTTGGTGGGGTTTGGTGGGGGTTTGTGGGGGGGTGGGGGGGTGGGGGGGGGGGTTTTTTGGGGTTGGGTTAATAGCGGAAGGCGGGCTTTGCATGCTGCTCCCGGCTCCCGTTTTGGGTTGGTGTTTGGGTTGGTTTTTTGTTTTTTTTTTTGGTTTTTGTTTTTTTTTTTTTTTGTCAAAAACGATGCTTGCTTAATCTTCTACGAGTCAGATAAAAAGAAAAGACGGCCCCGGGTATGTTGGGAGGCCCGCTATTTTTCAGTCCGCGGGGTACCCCCGCGGTTTCTGTGTGTCAGTTTTCCCTTTAAATTTTACACCGTAAAGGAATTTTCCAGTGCGAAAGGGACGCGTGCATTTCACGCGCGTGTGTGCAGGGGCGGTTTTCAAAAAACCTCGCCCCACATGCGCCGGGACGCACAATTTAAAATTTCACAACCCCAGATCTCTCTCTCTTCTCTCTTTTCCCCTCTCTCTTTCTCTTCTCTCTCTCTCTCCTCCTCTCCCCTTCTTCTCTCTCTCCTCCTCTCTTGTTTGCAGGGTTTTTCGAAATAGTAAATCCTCTATATCACTGGAAAGTTTCTTCACCGTTTTCATAACGAACCTATCAGAGAAGTGTCCTCGATTTAGAACGGGTGGGAACTGATATACGCACACATAAAATGCGTTTTGCTACTTTCAACCCGGTGAATTTTTAAAAAAGACCGCTCTGTAATTCGTCTTGATGATGAAGTTTTCACACCCTTTTTTTTTACTGTAAAACTCTGTTTATTTGCGAAAAAAAATGCAATTTCCCATCTCGTTATAAAGGGAATTTCCCTTAAAAAAAACCATTTAAAAAAAAATTTTGATGTAAAATGCAAAAAGCCTTTTATGTTTTTGGGCGATTCATATTTCATTCCAAAAAAAAAGGTTCTGCTTTACAAAGATGGCTGGGGATCAAAAATAATTAACGTTTTTTAAAGTTGTTTCGTTTTTTTATGCTACTCCGTGTACAATTTGTGCCCCTTTTTTATCACTTCTTAAAACAATTTTATTTATGTTTTATTTATTCATTTTTAAAAAAATATTTTTCCCCAAAAAAGTTCCAAAACCCTTCCAAAGGGAGATGTATGGGTTAAAACCCCGGGGTTTTTTTTTTTAATCGTTGTTCTTTAAGTGTTTTTTGGTGCATTCTTGAAAAGATTGGAGAAGAAAATTTTTAATGTGAAGGGGGGTTTGGGGGGGGGGGGGGGGGGAGCGAGTGGTGAAAAAAAGTAATTTGGGGGGGGGAATAAAAATTTTTCAGGGGCAAAAGGTTTTTTTTTTTTTTTTCTTTCCCCGGGCACGGGGGGTTTTTTTAAAAAACCCCCCGCTTCCCCCTTCTCTCTCCCCTCTCTTCTCTCCTCTCCTCTCTCTCTCTCTCTCTCCTCTTCTTCCATATACATTTTAAATTTTATATATGTGTAGTTTTTTGGGGATTTTATATTGTTTATCTATATTTTAAATTTACAAAATATAATCCAATTTTTTC